>QKWP01001687.1:20503-60294 GCA_003550325.1 Gigaspora rosea | reverse complement strand
GACTGTTATTTTGAATTTTTTTCAAAATTTTGAGCGAAGCTATCTTAGCAACTATCCAACAAAACACGATGAATTTTATTATTTTAATTCTATAAATTTGTAGAATTAAAATAAAAAAAGTCATCAAATATGGTCAGGTGGTTGCTGAGATATCTTCGCTCAAAGTTTTGAATTTTTTTTTATTTTGCGTTTTGAATTTTCCAAAACTTTGAGCGAAGATGACTCGGTAACTTCTCAATCAAATTTGATGTTTTTTTTTTATTTTAATACTATTATCCATAGAATTAAAATAAAAAAAAATTCATGTAATATGGTGGTATATTTTTTTAACATTATCCTATTTACTTTCTATCTTTCAAACGGTTTATGCATTATGCAGAATTCTACTTTTTCTTGTAGAAACTTGCACTTTATTTTAAGGCTAAACTTGAAACTGTTACAGATGTTGGATCGAGCAATGAAGCATATGAATGGTAGAAGCGGTTGGGGAAATGTTATCAGTAAGGGGAAGGTTTGCCTCAGAATAAGTGGACATGTTGGTAATTTGACACGTAAGTCCTAAAGACTCGGAATACAAAGGGACCTGCTCTTCGTTGTCCTCAGTAGAATCGTTGTAAAGTTTAATTATTTAAGTTATAAAAGTTTTGAATTTTGAATAATCACATTGTGATTATTGATCACGTAATTGGTCACGTGGGTACAAGGCTTTAGACAACCCCCTTGTTAAACTTGGTTCTTGATAAAATCTAATCGTAGCATGTAATTAAAGGCACATATACGACTAATTATCTATTATACATTACGAATCAGATTTTCAAGTCCCAAATCTGGTAAAGTAATAAATTTAAAGTCATAGGTTTTGTTTTCTTTGGGGAATTAACGTAAGTAAAACTTTCTCCAAACATTAAGTTTTGTGCATACTATTTATTGACTGTAGTAAAAAGCTTTATACTTATCCCATTGATTCATTACTTTTGTACTTCAGTAGCTCAAGGAAAAGATAAACGCATTTCAATTTCAATTTTTGTTATTTTTGTTTGTTTATCAAAATGTGTGAATGCATGTGAGAAGGGAAAAAGCGTGAGGAAAAGGTTGGGTACAGAAGAAAAAGAAAGGATCAGACACAGAGGCAAATAAGAGATCGAAGACAGAGAACCATAGCAAAAGCACAGCTACAGTTTCCAACCAGTAACATTTATGCAGATCATTATGTTACTGCAAAAGTGTCTAGACTAGGGTGTCCAGGATTATGATCTGGTAAATGCCAAATTATGTATCTAGTAAATTGCAAATTAAATTGCAAATTATGCGCATATTATACTGGATCATGATCCTGGACACTCTAGTCTAGACCTCTAGTGGGATTGTATAATGATAGTACCAAATCAACCTTAACCAAATACAGTATTGTATATCGATTTGCATATGATAATTTGGAAAAATCCAGTTTAATGTATCAAAGATAAATTTTTCTTTGTTTTTATTCATTTCTGGGATAGGACCAGGTCGCAAATGAAATGTTTTACGTAACAATTCCATTAGGCATAGAATATGCAATAATTTATTATTTGGATATATAAAAAAAATTTTTTTTAAAAAAAAAACCTGGTGGCCGGGTCAAAAATTTTATTTTATGTTATGTAAACCAAGAAATTTATTTGTATGGCCTGATATAGTAAATTCATATATTTTTTTAAAGTTTTAATTATAGAGAACATGTAAGTACCTATGCTAATTCCCTGTCATTAATTTGTACATTTTAATAATATAATCATAAAAATTAAAAATAAACAAAAAAATGAAAAAGACATGTTCTAAGCCTGATATAAAGAGATCTAAGCATAATAGATTCATTTATTTGTGATATAATAGAGGTAGCACCTATAAAAACTCTTTGAATCTTATAATAAGACTTGTAAAAGATCAATAAGTTCTTGATTAATAAATTGTCTTTCAAACTATATAGTAATAAAATGATGATCAATAGTATTTAATTATAAAAAATGCTACTCACAACCACAAAGTTTCTGCTAATATATTAGGCCACCTCTTCTACTGCAAATGTTTATTTTTAAAAATGCTTTTGACTCTTTGTCAAAGTAATTTGAATCTTGCTACAATCTCAAAGACTATCTATAATTCTTGAAACAAATTTTGTATTAAAACCTTTAAGGTTGTATACCAATTTAGGCTCTTTTTGAAGAACTTAGTAAAAAAAATTTTGAGTATGGTTTTTGATCCAATTAAGATGGTTTTTAACTATTTTTTTTTTGCATATTCTACTTTAATTATACTTACTAAAACATACAATATAGTTCTTTTGATGGACTGTATATATAAAACCAATAGATATAAAATGCCATTATTTCATATTGTAAGTATGACTAGTTTTAATCAATTTTCTTTATATTTCACATTTTTAAAATCTGAGCAAGGAAATAATTATAAGTGGGCTCTTATCTGTATGACTTGTATTTTTGAAAACATTCAAAGCCCAAAGTAATATTAACTGATTATAAGTTGGCATTAATGTGTGCTTTTAAACCTACTTTCTCTGAATCAAAAAACCTCTTGTATATCTGGCATATAGAAAAAATATAGTATCAAATTGCAAACACTCTTTTTCTATAAATAAAGAATAAATTGAGTTTTTAAAAAACTGAATGGATATTATAGAATCTAAAATTGAAATCAACTTTAATAAAAGATGGAAAGAATTAGAAAGAAAATATAGTAAAAATTTTTTGAATTTAAAATATTTGCAAGATATATAAAAAAATTTTTATAAGCTTTTGGGCTAATTACTATTTATATCTAGGCAACATAACTATATTTCGATAGAAGATATCCATACAATGATTAAAAGATATTTTCAGGCATCAATAGCAGATCTTTGTGCTATTCATCAAAGAATCTCTCTTGTAGTAGAAAGCCAACATTAAGAAATTCAAACTATAGTCACTTAAAAGAAAATTTAAATTTCTCATATCATGAATAATCAAATTTATATACAAATCATAACCAAAGTATCTGTATTTGTACTAAAAAAAAGTATACAAACAATATCAAAAAGTAATAAAATTGATTCCAAAAAATTCACTACAACTTGTAGTAGTACTTTTATTTTATCAGTGGTTTTACTCTGCTCTCATATAATTCTTGAGGTCATTATAATGAATAATTAGTATTTGCAACTTAATGATTTTACCAATATTGGCATTTTCAAGATTACTATTCTTTACAAATATATCTACCAACTCTATGTAGAAACAGTAGCAAAAATATAACCAACAATTTAATTTCTGGTTATCTTTTAGACAAACTATAGCTTTAGACAAAATATCAAATATATTTGTAAAACCAACTGTAGTTGTGCAAAACCTACAGATACAATATACAAAATGGTATTCAGTTGGCACAAAGAATATTGCTAAATTGTCCACCTAAAGAGATTCTTCTAGCTTTAATTGGTTAAAGCAGAAAGACATGTTAATAAATATAATCTATATTAAAAAACTGGACATAATAACAAAATGTGTAAACAGAACAATAGTAAATAATATAATATAAATTACTATCCAAATACTTAACTTTTCTATTTTTTTTTAAATGAGTACTACAAAGTTAAAACATGCAAATCTTATTAAATTTGTATCTTTTAGTTTTGTGGCACTTATATATTACACTAATATGTGGAATTAGTTTGCCAATATAGCTCATATAACTACTGTATATATCAAAAAAACAGGTTTTTTAAAAAAATAAATCTACTATTACAAGTCTTTTGCTTTTGTAACATCTAATTGGTTTTTTATCTAAAATGTATAAGTTTAAATTTTTAGCAATTTTATGAAAAGTGTATTTTTTGCTTCTATTTATAAAAAAGTTTTAGTATTGCAAACTTTTTAAACATCAGAAAATTTTATACATAGATATTGATCGATATATAACACTTAATCGTTTTATATCGATTATAAAATATCGTTATATATTGATTAAAATATCGTTAGGGCAGTGTCATTAATCACCTGATTATTTTTTATCAGAGGCCTACCCCCCTCCCTCTTTCTTAATATATAAATAGTCAGGTTCTTATATATAATTTCAACTTTTTTTACCTCCCTCCCCCCTAAAAAATCACCTGATTTTTGTTACTCCCCTTATATATCGATTAATTGGATAAAAATCAATATATATCTATAATCGATAAATATCATAATATCGTTATATATCAATTAATTGGATAAAAATTGATATATATCTATAATCGATATATATCATTTTATATATATATATATATATATATATATTTTAATCTTTGGCAGTCTCGCAGACAAGTGCTTTATTAGAATTTTTAAGATATACAGACTTTTACAACAGTAACGAGAATACAACTAGCCACACGTACACTTTTGCTGTCTAATTTAAGTGGTCCGTCCTAAGGTTCCACACTAGCTGCCATACCTGCAACCCAACTACGGGAATTGCCTATTTAAATCCTCTGATTATCTGCTAAGCCCATCTATCTTCTAATACTTAACCTCCGCCATTACCCGGCATGACACCTCTTTTGGGTGAATTTCCAGGAATGACCTGCCGCACTATGCCAATCAAACCTGATTGACATAGAATTTACCAGTACGATACATGTCCCACCCATTAAGTCATACGTAGTGTTTTGACCCGGGTGAGTATCACCTGGGTCTATACATGCTGGCAAAACCCGGACAAATTCCAAATAATAAAAAAACAATTGCTATTTATAAAAGATTAAATCAAATAAATAATCTTAATATTTTGTAAATATATTATTTATAACTATAAGAATATATATGATTTGTTTAAATAAAGATTATTAATAAAGTTTTTGAGATATTAGTAATACTAGAATTTGGGATTTGGGATTTGGGATGACGGACAAATCCCAAACTATAGTAAGTCGGGATTTTGCCAACATGTATACCCGGGTCACCCGCGGGTGGGTGGGTGACCCAGGTCAAGTTGTAACAGGCTGGGTGAGGACAGGTGGGTCAACCCGCGGGTGACACGTGGGTTGACCCACGGGTGACCCGTGGATCAACCCACGAGTCACCCACGGGCAGAGACTCGATACAAATTAATGCAAATTTGTGAAGTCGACAGAATCAAATTCGAAAATATTTAATAGTAAATTATTTAAAGGAAACCATAATGTAGTACAAAATTTTAATAAATAGTATTATAGCAGATAGTATTTCTGCATTACAGCATTACGGCATTACGGCATTATAGCATTACAACTTTATAGCATTAAGGTATTACAGCTTTACGGCTCATAGCAATTACAGCAAAAAATGCGGCAATGCTGTAACCGTATTAATTTGTAAAATTAATTCTACCACCAACTATAGGTTACCCACCTGGGTCAAATCACTAACCACCTGAGATTTTTTTTTAATTGACCCAGGTGACCCGATGGGTCACCTGTCGGGTCACCTGTCGGGTGACCCGGGTGGTGCCTTTTTTTGGACTAACCAATTTTCACTTGGTTGGCACATTGTCCACCCATCGGGTGACCCGGGTGAAGATTTTTTAGACAGGTCAATTTACTAGTCGTACGGTTTCTTTCAACGATTGACGCTACGGCTTTACCCATATACTCGCAGTCCGGATTTCTGTGAACCGCTGATATCGCCTACTACAACCCTCGTAAGGTTCGTTTTCTGGCCCGGCACCTACCTTTTCCGGTAGCACCGTCGTAGCCGTCCATCTACCTCCTTACTCGGGATTTGCCAAGGGGTTTCTGTTTTTCCGGTTTTCTGGATTTGTCGATGTAATAGTACACCAATTCGCCCGAAAGCTTCCATTCAAGATGGTGAAACCAAGATTACAGGTATTTCTGCCCAACCGATCTTGAGCTACAGTTACCATAACACAGGCCTATTTTTCAAAACGTCTCCAGTGGGATTCGAACCTTTGACCTGCCACTTGGGAGTGACAACCTGGCAACTTCTCTAAGTCACCACACCCTCTCATTTTTTATATTAAATTGTTATATATCTATAAATCGATTATAATCTTAATTATTTGAAACGATATATGACGATTAGCAAATCTTTAACGATTACTTAGTGTTTTGACCGCATCACGAAAATTTCAACCCAGATAAAAAAAAAAACAACAAAAAAAAGTTTAAAAAAATTTTCTATGTCCATCTACTCCGTAATGTGTCCTAGATCATAAAAATATATATACAAAATAAAAAAAATAACTTAAAAAAAAAAAGCTGTTTTGACCTATTTTATCCCCCCTCCCTTTTACCCCTCCTCTTTTTTTTTTCTTTTTCTTTTTTTTTCTCTTTTTTTTTTTCTCTCTTTTTTTTTTTTCTTTCTTTTTTTTTTAATATTTCAAATACTTTCAAAATATTTTAGGATGATCTGCAATCTGTATCATATCAATAATACGTTTTACTAATATTTTCGAAATGTTTTGATGATTTTTGATAATTTGTACTACAAAATCAGTTTAGATCTTTATTTATTTTTTTGTTTATAATTTAGATCTTCTATCAATTTTATATTGTTTCTTCATTTTACTTTTGTTTTTTTGGTTTTATTTAGTTTCGTTTAGTTTCGTTTTGTTTTATTTAGTTTCGTTTGTTTTTTTTATTTATATTTTTTTTTATTTTTTAATTTTTTTATTTTATTTCTATACTTTACTATTAGCACTTTGCAAGAAATCCAGTGACTTTTCAGTACTTAGCGCAAGCTAACTCAGCCTTTTGACACTTTGCAAGAACACACAACTACTTTCTCTAGCAATTTCGAAAGTTCAAGAATGCAAGTTTTCGCAAGTTTTTGCAAGTTTTTGCAAGGTTTCATTTTATTTATTTTTTCATTTCATGTTTTTTGTTTTTGTTTTTTTTATTTTTATTAATTTATTTTATTCTGGCACTTTGCAAAAACCTTTGATGATTTCTAAATTGCAAAAACACGAACTCGAAATGGAGATTTAGGGCTTTGTTTATTTTTTTATTTAGTTTGCTTACATTTTTGTTTTTGTTTGTTTTCTTTTTTTTTTACTTATTTTTTTAACTTTATTTTATTTATCCTTTACTTCTTTCGAAACTTTGCAAGAAAACGATTTGATTTTCCGGCACTTTACAAGAACACCAATTCTAACATCTCTAGTACTTTGCAAGAAGTCACGAATATGAACGAATATAATTAAATATAAGTGAATATGAGCGAAATATAATAGTTTATTTTGTTTCGGGTTTGTTTTTTTTGTTATTTTTTCAGCTTTGTTTTTTGTTTTTTGTTTGTTTTTTTACTTATTTTTTTATTTTATTTTATTTTATTTATTTCTTACTTCTTTCAGAACTTTGCAAGAAAACAAACTAACTTTTTGGCACTTTGCAAGAAGTAGTAAATATAAGCGAATATAAACAAATATAAGCAAAATATAAACGAATATAAAGAATATAATAGTTTATTTTTTTTGTTTTCATTTTTTTAATTTTTTTCAGTTTCATTTTTTTTGGATTTATTTTTTTTTGTCATTTTTTTATAATAATATATAGAAATTAACTAATGTTCACCACAGGTGATTATCATCTGTAATAAATAAATAAATAAAAACAAACAATTTTTATTAAGTAAAAGTTAAATTTTTTTAATATTAGAGTAGGGGTAAGAACTGGGATAGGGCAGGGGGGCATAGTTTATACCAAAATTTTACAAGAAATGTTTTTTTTGTATAAAAAAAAGTAGTTTTATAGGCAAGTTTTAGGCTAGAAGCAATTTTAGCAATTTTTTAAAAATTTTTTGTTTTTGTTATACAAAGATTGATTTACCTGATCCTGAATTTTAATTGGCAAATTGACTATAGATGATAATCACCTGTGGTGTAAATTAAAAATATTCTAATATATAATATATGTAATATTTAAAATATAATATATAATAAAAAAATAAAATTTTATATTAAATAGCGAAAACTTGTAAATATTGTATATTTTTTAATTTTTAATTTTTATTTTTTTTTTTTAGTATCAAAGTACCCACTTTGGGGATTGGCTTTTATTCAAGATATATTAGACCTCGGCACCCTACATGGAGGGAAAGCCGACATTCGTACATTGACAAGAGTACAACTAGCCTCACCTGCAACTTTTGGTTGTCTATTTAAGTAGCCACCCAAAGGTTCTACCCTAGCTGCCATACCTGCAACCCACATACTGGCATTGCTTGTTTAAACCCCTCTAATCTTCTGCCTCCTGCCGGTCCATCTTGTATCACTAGCACAGCCACTAGCTACTAAACCTGGAGTTCATACCGAATACTAACTGTACCTTTAGGACTAATTTATCCTCAGTGGGAAACTTGGTAGAGTGTTTTCCTGTCCCATACAGGTATCACCTACTCTTCGGTAGCAACAGGGGATACCCTCTATCATTACCTACTTCTACTCTTGTAAAGTTCACATGACCCCAGTACCGCCCCGTTTCTATTTCAGTTTCTTTCCCCTGTAACTTTTTTTCCCGTTTGCTTTCTTATTTTCAATTTAAAAACCTGGGAGGGTTGGTCTGCCTGGAAAACCCAGGGGCTCCCAACCCTGGTACATTATTTCACAACACATGTTCTTTTCCTTTGTGCGACTCCGGCAGTCCGGTTGGTAGAGTCCGCCATAAACCCTTTCATTGTAAATTACTTCTGGTCAGTCCAAACCGGTCAGTCCCTATCTGATTCCTGTTTGGGCACCATCGAAAGTCAGCTACCTCTTTACTTGGGTCTTGCTAAGTATGGTTTCCTGTTGTTCTATGGTTCTGTGCATAACACAGCACCTGCACTCCCCAGGATCTATGCGCCCCAGTTTTGTGCGTATCACAATGCCAGAGCTCCCAATACAAGTTGGTATAACCTAGGAAACAGATTTGTACATCTGAGCTCAGAGTCCAGGTTACCGTAACGCAGATAAATTTTTCAAAATCGTCTTCAGTGGGATTTGAACTCTGTATCTTTTGTTACAACTACTTGGGGGGTGACAACAATCCAACTACACTATGTTGCCACACCCCTGAATATTGTATATTTAATAAATTAAAATATTATATAATAATAATAAATAAAAAAATTTATAATTAAATTGCGAAAAAAATGTAAAATGTTCAAAAAGCATGATTATGTGAATATAATAATTATTAATTGATATCATATCAGATATATATCGATTAATATCAATATATATCAATTACTATCATTATCGATAGTAATCAGCAGGGGTAATGGGTATTGATATATATCTTACCAGTTAGTAATCGATATATATCTATATATAAAATTTGCTGATGTAAAGAATAAGCAAACTAAGAGTAAGGACCCATAGAAGTTTAAATTAGTTCTATTAATATAATATCAAAATACTTGAACAAGAAAAAACAAGCATGTTCAAAATTCATATAATTAAATCTGCCAAGTAAAAGTTGAGACTATCTGTAGCCAATGAAATATTTTATTGCTATAATAGGAATAATAGTGCTTAGAGAACAAATGAAAAATAACAAAAAAAAAAGATAACAAGAACTATTAGAAATTTGAATTAAAGTTGAACAATATAAGCACAAAATACTTATCATTATATTTAAAAAGTTAGATTCTAATAGTATAGACCATAAATTTGGTAGTTATTCTGTATTATATCTAGTATTGTGAGCTAAGTAGAATTGTCTAAAGATATTGATTAGATATGAAATGATAACAAAATAATAGCATATAGAATGAATGATGCTTCAAAATATGGGTAAAACCTAATAAAACAATGCCATTGTAGTAATAAAAAAGTATTAAATGTATAAAAGTACAAATAATTTGATTAATAATAATAACATTTAAGCAAATATAAATAAAAGTAGTAGAGCATTTAAAAAAGAATTACATAAAAGCTATAAAAGCACACAAGTATAATTTATCAAAGAATCAGGTTTGTAAGTAAGTTATATTTATAATTTTGGTTTATAAAATACTTTATCAGATTTTAATATATTTGAATATTGTATAGATTTAAAATAATATATAGACACGTATTATTTTTATAGTTTTGCGATATATAAATATTTCAATAATTTAATATATATCTGATATTATCATATTGATGTCTATTATTAAGAATTCTTTGTTTAATAGTATTTTTGCAGAAACATACTGTATAGTAAATTAGAAACACTAAACTATAATTTAAATAAGTTTTATAAAGTTTACCAAACAAGTAATTTAAAAGATGATAGCAATAGTAATAGCAATAGTAATAGAGACAATAACAACAATGATATTAATAATGATAAATAATAAAACTAAAAAAAGACCAAGAAAGCATGAATAATGTTTTTACTATAAGGCAAGTTGAGAAATTTAAAAAATTTATATATTTAAACCCATACAAGTCTTTTTTAAAAAGGAAATAAGGATTCAGTAATGCATATTTAAGACAATAAAAAGAAAAACAATATTGTCAAAAGCATTGCATTACTAAAATTAATGTACAAGTTGCTCTTAATAGATATTAAAAAGTTAATGTATTGTTTTAGCAAAAAACAATTTTTGTTTTTTAGAGATAATAGATGCTAGCATTAGATTTGAAATATTGAATAGTGGTATATCAAAAGTATATTTAACAACCAATTACAATTTTAGTAGAATATTAGTTTGCCAAAATGCTTGGCTTATAATATAGCATTGAACAGGCTAGATAGAAATCATTACATGCACATTACTAACAATATGAATTAGCTTCAAAAATTTATAAATTGAGTAGATATGTTAGTAATTTAGCAATTTTATTTGATACAATTTTACATGTGTTAAAGTTTATTAGAAATTTTGCTAACCAATATGGTCTGCTATCTTCAGATAAAAAAACAAGAGTATTATTTTATTTTATAATTTATTATATTAATTATTTAAATTAATTATAGAACGAAGCTTTTAAAATAATACTAGAAAAATAATATATTTACTTGCATATAAAAGTAAATGTTTATTATTTAGAACTTACAATAATATTGAAAATAATAATCATAAAATTAGTTTTTTAAGTTTCCTTTTTATCTGGAAATTATATTTTCTGGAAATTAAATTTTTAACTATAACTTATATAGTAATTTATGTACTTTATCAACAATATATGGTTTGGAGCAAAGTATTAGTACAAGGATAAGGTTGAACAGAAAATATAAGAATGGAATGAAAATTATAAATGGAGGACCTTGAACATTTCTTATATAGATTATAACTAGATTTTGGTCAATTTTGACCTAAATGACAAAACCATATTTACTTTAATAATCTAGTAATTAGAATTAAACAAACTTTTTTTTTTTTGTTAAATGCGTCTCACTAAGTGCTTCATTTTAATAAAAAAAGTTCATTCAAATTGGACTACTAGATAGGACCCTGAAGAACTCTGATACAACTCAGATGTTTCTAAAAAAAAGAAAATTTTGCATAAAAATTCATCAAATGTTGCATTTTTATATAGTAAATTTTCAAATTTGGCTCTATTTTATATATCTATTTGGCTAAAATACTGCTAAAATTATAAAACTCGAATCTGAGTTGTATCAGAGTTCTTTGGAGTCCTTACTGGATGCCAAGATAATTGCCAAAAACTGTTTTTTTTACTTTTTAAATTTCATGAGTTTTTGCTAAAATGCATAACATATAATTTCTGTACTAGATGTCTGGGGTCCTATAAATAGGTACAACTAGAGCAAGAATATTATCAGTATTATATATTTGTCTTTTATACTTTTATTTAAAAAATTAATACTAATTTTACAATTTTATAAATTTTAAAACTTGTATTATGAAATCAAAATTTGCTTTAAAAGCCTATTCAATATTTTATGCTCTGGTATACCAAATTCACTTGAATTCAAAAATTATATTTTCTAGGACTTTGCTATTATAGACTTGTTATCTTAAACAAGTAAACCAATTTTAATTAATATTATGGACTATATAGTTATAAGTTAAGTTCAAATATTAAGTTTTAAACCTTCTGCAATATATCTAAAAACTAAAAAAATTAGTATACAAAATTTAGTGCAAACAATAGAAAGAATTAAAAAATAAAAGTTCAAATACTTATTTCAATTTATTATCAGCTACAGCAAGATCCAGGACCCTAATTCAATTCATAGCCTGTTATTTTTAGGATTTGAGTTACTATTGTTACAATATATAATTGTCAATTTTATATATTATTTTAATACTAGGTTTTTATTTTATATAAAAATAAATTAGTATCTGGCAAAAAAAAACTTTAAAAATAGTAGTTCTTGCATTTTCTTAATATGCTGAATCAACAGAAATCAAACAAATCTATTAAATAAATTTGCTTGATTTTTACTGACTCAAGTATAACATGCTGAGTCCTAATACTAATTCAATTTTGTGTAATACACTGAGTTAACAGAAATTAAACAAATCTATTAAATAAATTTTTTGATTTCTGTTAACTCAATTTTGTAATTTTCAATTTTCTAAAATAACTTATCAGATTATAATTAGATTGGATTGGGTTAGATATTGTTTACTAAATATGATACAAAAACATGATTTTTTCAAAATTTAAGATTTACTTATTGGCTAAATTTTAGTTAACTCATCTCTATATTATAAGGGAGTAACAAAAATCAGGTGATTTTTTAGGGGAGAGGGGTAAAAAAAGTTGAAATTATATATAAGAACCTGACTATATATATTAAGGAAAAGGGGGAGTAGGCCTCTGATAAAAAATATTCAGGTGATTAATGCCACTCCCTAATCTTCTAAACTAATTTATTTAAATAATTATAATATTTTTATATGAAAGCAATTGTTAGTTACTTGTACTTTTTTTTATAATAACTTTAACAAAAATCTTTGTGAAGTAGGCTTCTATTAAAGTAAATAAAAAAAAATTAATAATAAAAAATTGTGCTTTTGTATAAATAAAAAAAATCAACTATCAGCAGTTATAGAACATGTCTCTTTAAAATAATCTTAAAATAAGTTTATAATAAAAATTATAATAAAAATATATGAATTTACTATAAACTTTGGGCTAAAGATTCTTTTTATTAATGTAGCTTAATTAATTAACTTAAAATTAAATTTTACAAATATATAGAACAAAAAAAAAAATTAAGCTTAAAAATCACATCAAAATTTTATTAAGGATAAAGTTAACATGATAGGACAAATTAATGTAGATTATTGCTAAATTTTTTTTATATAAGATAAAATACAATAAGACATTATTTTGTTTATAATGTTTATATAAGGGAGATGGGGGTATTGTGGCCAGGGGGGTATTGTGGCCAATCCATATATCTTGTGATCTAGTGATCAGAATCGGATGAATTTTATACCATTCGATTCGTCTCATCGAGACGAATCGAATGGTATAAAATTTATCTGATTCTGACTGCTACAACGTAAGATATCATTACTCAAGCAAATCACGAGAATTCTTTATTTAAAGTTTTAATATAAAATACACGTAACATGGTAAAAACTGGTTTCTGTACTAAGTCAATCGACCCTTCACTTTCGTGAAATTCAAATAACTTACTATTAAGTACTTTTAAAAGAAATGAAAGCATTATACAAGTCACTCTCGTCATAGTGAACTCTCGTTATAGTACAGTGAAGATAAATGCAAAACCAGTCTATATAAAAATCCTCTCGATATAGTGAACTTACTAATAACTTCTTGGTATAATGAAGTTTTTAAAAATTTTTATTATGGAACGGATCACTTCAAAATAACGAGAGTGACTTGTAATAGTAACCCATTTTATATTTGCCTGTTATGTAAAAATTTCGATCAATAGTGCACGAACAAATTTGATGCGATAACAAATAAAAAATAAAATGATCTTACGCGAGTTATTTAAAAGCAAAATTATCTATCTCCACGTAATTAAAAACTTGTAATGTTTCCTTTTTAAAACCTGCATTATAATACTATAATACCGTTAATAAAATAATAGTTAACACGTTACATAATCAAGTTCATTATATTGTCAACCACAGCAATAGTCGTTTCAACTATAAGGTGTAGAAGTCTAATTGAATAGTACCAATTTATTAATACCATTTAATATTCAATATTACTTAATATTACAATATTACTTAATATTACAATTTTACATACTCGCTTTATTTTATTCCTCTAGTAGTTATATAAAATGCAACAAGTTTCTGCTAATAAACATGATAAAGATAGTCAACGTAAAACAATCCTCGCGGCACTTAATGAGTACAAAAATTATCCCACTAATTTTAAACGTCCCAATGTAAGCGCTATTGCAGAAAGCTATGGAATTCCTAGAACCACTTTTCGCCGCGCAATAAAAAATGATAGCCCGCCTAATCGTCGGGGCCCACCTACTATTTTAAATGAGCATGAAGAAAACCAGCTCGTCGGATATTGCATTAACATGCAAAAGCTTGGGTTTGGTTTAACCCGGTCCGGTGTCAACCATTGTGTAATGGAAATAATGCGAAAAAACAAAAGGCCACATCCATTTGCTGATAATGGGCCAGGTCGGGATTGGTGGACCCGTTTTATGAAAGATCATCCTGAGCTTTCATTTCGCGTTCCCCAAGAGTTGTCCGAAGCTCGGGCACAAAGAGCAAACCCAGTTATTGTTAGAGACCATTTTAATAAACTCAAACAAATAATTGATGAAAATTCACTTACCGCCATGCAAATTTGGAACATGGATGAAACTGGGTTTGTTCTTGTGCCCAAGTTGGAAAAGGTCATCGCAAAAAAAGGTGCACGTCAAGTCCATAAAGTTGCGCATGGAAATTCACACGAACATATTTCTGTTGCCCCCACAATCTCAGCTGCCGGGTCGTACATTCCACCTTTAATTATTTACAAAGGTGTTCGTGTAATTTCTGGATTGTTAGAAGGTGCACCTCCAGGAACTGTAATGGGTTTCACAAGTACTGGATATATGCGCGAAGACCTATTCCAAATGTTCCTTACCCATTTTAACAACTCAATTCCGCCAACCCGTCCAGTTCTACTAATTCTTGATGGCCACAAAAGCCATATAAGCTACATGTGTGTTGATTTTTGCCGTAAAAATGGAATTCTTCTTTATGCGCTTCCGCCCCATATGACGCACATTTTACAGCCTTCTGAAATTCCTTTCGCCAAATTAAAAAACGAATATGCAAAGGAATGTGACAAATACAAAAACCATAATAATGGCAAAATAGTAACAAAACATACTTTCGCGAAAGTTTTGAGGCCAGCTTTTCTCGAAACCTATACACCATTAGCCATTCGTAACGCCTACAAAACTACAGGAATATGGCCTTTTAATCCTGAAGCTATTAGTTCAGAACGCTTGGACCCTTCCTTGACAACAGAACGATTTGATATTGTACTTTCAAATAGCCAACCACCTTCATTATCCTCAGATAGTCAACCTCCCACACAATTGAATGAGTCGCTTTTACAATTGCCTACCCACCCGTATCATCTTCGCCTTACGCGTTCAAATGCTCTCCTGTTAGAAAAAGAAAACTAGATTCTTTTAAGTGACAATAATTTTCTTAAAAATGAAAATGAAATATTAAAACTTCAATTTGCAGCAATGAAAGAAGAATTATAAACTTATAAGAATCCAGGAACATGTTCTCTATTTTCTGCTCTCAAGTACCCGGTTCCTCAGACTTTATATGCCGAAGCACAAAAGGATCCCTTATATCCACACGAATCCGAGTTACCGTTCCCTAAAAAAAGAAAAACACTTCCATTTTCGCGGCTTCTTACTTCTGAAGAAAGTTGGCAACAGATAAAAATGGCAAACGAAGAAGCGACCAAAAAGATCGAAGAATCTAATCGGAAAAAGGAATTAGCAATTCAAAAAAAAGAAGAACGAGAACGAAAAAAACAAGAAAGAGAGGAACAGAAAAAAAAGAAAACAGCAAAAACAAAAGGGAAGTAGTACCGTATATCACGGCTAAACTACTCTCTCTTGTGGAATCTTACAGTTTTAATTTGTGCGTCTTATAGCTGTATAGTGTACAACTGTTGTACTACTATGCTAAATACTGCATTGCTGTATTGGTAATAACAATACAATAAATACCTAATAAAAGTTATTTAGACATGCTGTTGAGAATTCTGCAAGGGTGAGTGGTTTGACCTGTGAAATACGGTAAAATACAATAAAAAAAATTTTTTTGAAATTGGCCACAATACCCCCCTCCCCCTAAAATCCGATTGTTACATTCTCTTTGCATACTAATTATTTATGTCTAAAAATGTATATGGTATGAAGATCTTTTTTATAGTATTCTATTTTATATCGAGATAGTTCAAATAGCAACTACTATATAAAAATCTACATGCTTGGCAAAAAAGTTTTACTAGTAGAAACTTTAACCTGGCCACAATACCCCCATCTCCCTTATATATTAAAAAAAATAAGCTACAATATATAAATATTGGACAATGTGATTATAAAAAGTTATAAATAGCTAGTAAGAAAACTATTAAAAGCCAATTACAAATTTTTTGGTCCATACAAAATTTTTGGGTGAAAAATTATGCAGTATGCTGATCATTTGGGATCTTATTCATATTCTAAAATATATTTGATATACGTATTGCTACATTTCATTCTAGATAAAAATAATTTTTGTAAAATTGTTATAATTTATATATATCATTATAAAAAATATATACAGTATATATGTATTTAACAAAGATGCTTGCGTGTACAGGTGTACTACTAGTGTACCTCACATAATATGTAATATCAAAAATTTTATGAAGTAATGTTCTAGAATATTCTAAGGACACGACAATGATGATCAGGTGTACCAAAAATTTAGCCATATTTTGTATATGATCAATGATACAATTTAACTCTACCCTTAATTATACACCATTTCAAAATATAAATTTCTTAAAAACAAATATTTACTAATTTTTGAAAAAAATGCATTTCAATCTTATTATAAGTAGAATTATATACTAAACAAGTTTACTTAGTTGTCTAAAGCAGGTTATCTTGACAAAAAAAGGAGTTTATATTACAAACAAAAATTTTTTTTAGCATATAGCTAACTTACTTTTTTGTCAAAATAACCTATCATTTGCTACTATATTACAAAATTTTTTAGATAGATACTAATCGATATATAACAATTAATTGTTTTATATCAATTAAAAAATAACTTATATATCAATAAACTGAATAAAACTTAATAAATATTTATAATTGATAAATATTGTAATTAAATATAAATCATTATATATCTGCTAATTGATTGTTATCATATTCATCTGCATTAATAAATAATAATTATATAAGTTATTAATTGACTAGTAGTTTCAAAATATTTCAAAAATAATTTCAAAATATTCAAAAGTAGTTTTAAAATATTTTTTAAAATATTTCAAAATATTTCAAAATATTTAGAACTAGAAAACCAGGCTGGATTAGTAGATCTCTAACCTGGTTTATACCAAGCATGCATTGAAGGACCCTGGACATCTCTCATAGGTCATAACTGGATTTTGGCCAAATTTGATCTAATTTGCTAAAAATAACAAAACTATATTTACTTAAATAACTTTTGATCCAGTGATCAGAATTGAATGAACTTTTTTTGTTAAATGCGCCTCACTGAGAGCTTCATTTTAAAAAAAAAGTTCATTCAAATTGGACCACTAGATGCCAAGATAATTGTCAAAAACTTTTCTTAAATTTTAGTTGTTTTTGCTGAAATGCATAATATATGATCTCTGTACTATATGTCCGGGGTCCTTGCATTGAACTATATTTTTGAAATATTTCAAAATTTTGTATAATGTATTGAAATTAATCTACAAATTTTGTATTACAGAATCAGATTAGATCTTTGTTTATAAATTAGATATTCTACATTGTTTTTTTCATTTTGGTTTGTTTTTTGTTTTTGTTGTTTTTTTTTTTTAATTTTTTTTTGTTTTGTTTTTGATTTTTTTTTATTTATTTATTTTTTATTTATTTTTTATTTTATTTGGTACTTTACAAGAACATTAACCCTCACAAGCCCTTTGCAAAAAAACCAACAACTTTTTAGCACTTTGCAAAAACACTAATTTGACTTCACAAGCCAACTCAAACTTCTGACACTTTGCTAATTTCTCTAGCAATTTTTAAATTTTTAAAAATGCTTCTTTAGGAAAATAATTTAGCTAGGCACAAGTTTTTACAAGTTTTTATAAGTTTTCGCATATTTATTTTTTTATTTAATATTTTTTGTTTTTTTTGTTTTTGATTATTTGGTTTTGTTTTTTTTTTAACTTTTTTTTATTTATTTATTTTATTCTAGCACTTTGTAAGAACATAACTTTTATCTTCTGGCACCTTGCAAAAAAACCAACTCAGACTTTTTTAGCACTTTGCAAAAAAATGCAGACTTTTTTAGCACTTTGCAAAAATGTTAACCCAGTACTTTACAAAAACACAATTTGGTTTTAGCAATTTTTAAATTTGCAAGAATATGAACTCTTACTTTAGAGAAATAGAGATTTGGAAATTCATTTATTTTTTTTATTAAGTTTGTTATATATTTTGTTTTTTTATTTGTTTTTTTTTTTTTTACTTATTTTTTTAATTTTATTTTATTTTATTTATTCTAGACTTTTTTTGGAACTTTGCAAGAAACAACCTAATTTTTCTAGCACTTTACAAGAACACCACTAACTTTTCCAGTATTTTACTAGATTTTTTAACAATTTGCAAAAATACCAATACTTTTAAAAATAATTTTTTTATTTTTCACTACTCTACTATTTTTAGGAAGTAGTAAATATAAGCAAATATGATAGTCAAAACTAGGGTATGGGACGGGCCGGGTCGGGTCGGGTTCGTTTAAACCCGACCCGGGCCCGTTTAAAACCCAATCCGAGCCCGACCCGATAAAAATTTTTCATGACGGGTCGGGCCGGGTCAGATTCAAAACCCGACCTGACCCAACCCGACCCGATCATTTTAATAATTAATTTATATAATTTATATAAACAAAAAATAAACAGGGGGAACGGGTCTGTGCGCTTTAACATTTTGATTGGTTGCTGTGCTTTAATGTTTTTGATTGACTGTAAGGCCACACAAAGTTAATTTTTGTTTTCATAACCTGCCGACCCAATTTTTCCAAAAATAAAAAAATTTTTTTTTAAATTCCCATTGCGCCTATTAATTGATTAATTGGTTGATTGGATGCTACAGCAATGACAATGTGATATGTGATAAATTCATTTCGTCATTTTAAGATTTTAAATGACGAAAGACGAACCTAGGTTATGCAATAGAGATGGGTTTCATGCATCGCATGATTCCTCAATCATGCGCATGAATGCGCATTAATGCGCATGTTTCCGAATCATGCGCATTTATCTCATCAAAATTTTATATAGAAAAAATTAAATTTAAAGTAAGTATAATTAACATTCTAATCTATCTATATACTTCAATTCTGGGTCTGTTCGATTTAACATTTTTGATTGGTCGTATCCGAAAAATATGGCCTAAATGTAGAAAAACTAACAGAAATACGTAAGATGATTATGATTACATAGTCGAGTAATTATTATAAGGGCAGTGTCATTAATCACCTGATTATTTTTTATCAGAGGCCTACCCCCACCCTCTTCCTTAATATATAAATAGTCAGGTTCTTATATATAATTTCAACCTTTTTTACCACCTCCCCCCCTAAAAAATCACCTGATTTTTGTTACTCCCCTAACATTTGAGTAATTATTATATCATTTTTTAATACCTTATTAACGCCCTTAAACAACACAAAATCGTGAATGTGAATTTTCCAAATTTACTTTTGTTGTTTGAGTGCCTAATATTTACAAACTATTTTGGGCTAAAAAGTTTACAAATTTGAAAACGGGTCTCAAGTTCAAGTGCAAGTGCAAGAACGAGTGCAAGAACACGACAAATCCTCCGCTATAGATAAAACATATGATTAATAAAAAAATAATGAATATATTAGCGAATATCAAAAAAAGTTACATTCAACCAAATATTTAGATTATTGATTTCGAAAATTTTTGGTCTGAATTTTTGCCACCCAGATTATTTGATAATCAACTAATTTTCTCAGTGACTCGTATTTTTATGTCGATCTGCCAACCAATAAAATTACGGTTATGTTCAAAAGGTAATCAATATGCTAAAACTAATATAGCAATGTAAGGTTTTCTCTTTGCAACTTATTTTAAAAATTGGCATTCACAAATAAAACTAAACTGCATACTATCTGTTATTGGAGTAATGAGCTTTGTAGCAAACTTTTTATAGTTAGCTTATATTAATTCAAACTAACCCACTATATATTGCAATTATTAGTATAGTGAACAAATTTTGTAACAGAATTTTTTATAAAAACTCATGATAAAAATCACAATAATTCTAATAAAAACTGGCTCAACCATACTGAAATAGAGTGTGAATTCTGTGGCAGAATTTTATAATAATATAATTTTAATGCAAACTAACTCAATCTTAACCATATACTGTAGTTAATAGAATAGAATAGTATGTTAGTAACAGAATTTTTTTTGAGACGATTCAATGCAAACTAACTCAGCGTATTTATGAATATTATATACTGTAATACGAATTTACAGAATTTAACTACAATTCTGGAGTTTTATACAAAGCTCCCGTGGCAGAGCCACGGGTCAGGTGACAAATTATATAAGATAAGCAACGATGAAGTTTACAATTAGATAATTTGTAAAAATTTATATATATAGGCAAAATCTGATTTTAGTTTCAATATTAGTATCTTTATTTAGATATATTATCAATAATAAAGATAAAAATTAAAAAATTTTTTATCATGCGGTATCATGCGCATTTTTACATCTTTAAGCATGAAACCTTAAGTTTCATCTAACAACTATATTTCAAATTATAATTCCTGGGTAAGAATTTTTTAAAATTATATCGGGTTTGATCGGGCTTTACGAGTCAATGAACAGAGCCCAAACCCAACCCGATACTTTAATAGGCCCGGCCCGAACCCGACCCGATTTATAATGGGTCAATAATTTGAACCCAATCCAGGTCTGAACCCGACCTGACCCGCAAAATTTCGGGTTAAACCCGACCCGTCCCACACCCTAGTCAAAACAAAGAAAGAAATAATAGCTAGCTGTATGATAAGAAAATAAGTGTGTAGAGCTAGTATTTTTATTAAGAATTGGAACTATTTAACTTTTTAAAAATTGCTCTATAGTTCTAAGCAGAATTATATTAGTCGTGGGCCAGAATTATTTTAATACTAGCCAAATTAAACAGTTAAATAGTTAAATGATTAAATGATTAAGAAAAATAATAGGGTTCCAATCTCTAATTTTTATAAAATTAGATATGATGAAGTGCAAAAGTAGTTTAAAATATTACTATTTTATTTTATTTTGTTTTTTTTTATTATCTTTTTTGGTTTTATTTTTTTTTGTTATTTTTTTTTTATTTTTTTTGTAAAGAATGTATAAAAATATATTAAAATATGTATAGTTTAGTGCAAAAAGATTTGTATACCAAATAAAATTAATAAAAAATTTTTTACATATAAACTTAATAATTTTTTTTAAAAAAAATAATTTTTAGATTGTAAGAAAGTTTATTATAGCTTTTATTTAATTATTTGAATATTACTAAAACACATCTATAGTGTTTACACTATATTATACAAAACAATTAGAATAGCCAATAAAAATTTAAGATCAGGTGTAACATAAAATTTTTATTTTTTTAAAAAAACGTTTAGATCTTAAAATTTTGCTTATGAAACCATCTTTGGGGCTCTAATAAAAAAAATTTCTTGCTAAATTTTGTATATACTAATATTCAAATAAAATCTCAGGCCTCACCCTAACCCTAAAGTAATTAAATTATTTTTGTTTTATAAAAGTTTATTTTTTGTTTTTGTTATATGAATTTGCAAATCTATTTAATCTATAGTAGTAAAACACCATAAGTGCGTTTTATAATATTTCGAATTATTTTATATAGAAAATAAAAATTTTATTAATCTTTTATATAATTTATCAGTTAGGCCATGTAAATAAAATTAATTGGTTCTCATAATATCTTAAGACCCAAGAACACCTGGCACCCAGATATTAAAAGCATGCCATTTATTATGTAATTTTTACCATGGATACATGGTCAGAGGTAGTGATCACATCTATATACTATATTAATAAATCAGTATTAGATAAAATGATTACACTATACATGGGAGAGCTGGCTACTAAGTAAAAAATATTATGTAATATATAGTCCAGTGCAAAAATGTAGATACACCAATCTATTCATAATAAAAAAATTTTTTTTAATAATTAATATAAAGATTTAAATAACTTTATTTATTATATAGGTTCTGGGAAATATTTAAATATAAATTTTATTGAAAATTTTTATTTTTAAATAATTTTTGTTAATTTTTTATTGTTTCAATTTGTTTAATACAAAAATAAATATACTAAAATTAAAAATTTAAATTTGTCTACATATAAAAGTTTTTTAATTTTAATTATCTATTTATAATCTTTTCATACTAAGTAAAACAAGTTCTAAGCTATCTTTTGATATAATTTTTATTATCTTTTTATAGACATTTAATTGTGTAATAATTATTTTAAATTTTAGTATTTTTTTAAAAAACAAGCAAAAATGGTCCTTTTAAAAAATATTATTTTTGTTATAAATATATAACTTTATAAGTTTATATTGTACAAGAGTATTGTTATATATGTGCTAAATATATAGTTAAAATTTTAGCTTAATTGAATTAGTAGTTATTAAAATACAAAATTTTAAAATTTAATAATTATTACTACATATAAAATTACTATATAAAGTAATATGTACAACCACTGTACAATCTTATAATATAAATTAGTTTTTATTTTATATATTAACAACTACTAATCCAATTAAGCTAAAATTTTAACTATATATTTAGAATATACATGGCAATGCACTTGCTTATTATAAATTTATAAAGTTGCATTTTGATTGCGAAAATAATTTTTTTTTAAAAAAAATTTTTTTTTTTTTTTTTTTTTTTAAAAAATTAAGTTTTTAAAAAAATTTATAACACAACAAACAAACTATAAAAAGATAATAAAATTTATATCAAAAAGTAGCCTAGAGCTTTCTTTATTAGATATAAAAAAATTATAAATAAATAGTTAAAATTGATAAACTTTTATATATAGACAAAATTGATTTATAGGTTTGGTGTATCTACATTTTCGCACTGGCCCATAATATTTTAAGTAATTTTAATTTGAAAAAATATCCAAAATGTCCAAAAAAGATCCAAGTGACAACATTGTGCACAGGTGATATAATTTTGCGCTTATATCAAATATAGTATTATTTGGGAATTCTCTTTTATAAACACAATTTGTAACTTATGTATATAATGATTGTTATGTATACTTTATGTATAGTTTGAATCTTAAATAAAATGCATTTGGAACTTAATTTGAAAATATAATATTTGTAAATAGTTTATTTTAAAAAATAAATGCTATTTATTTTGCAAAATAGATTCTTTAAAACCTTCTAATAGAATATAATTATATATACAACAGATAGAAGTATTTTTTTACAAAAAATACTTCTATCCATATATACAATTATATTCTATCAGCACCTTTATTACGATAGGTGCCAAAAATTAACAGAAATCGGAACCTGATATTTCTGATATTTTTTTGACCTACTTTTTTTCGATCTGTACCAATCAAAATTAAAGTCTGTAAGAATATAAATGCTTGTTTACTACTACATTACACCCTCTAAATTATCCCATTCACACTAATCATTTGTTTTATAAAGAACATTAATCAATCAGAAATTAGTAGTAAAGTCCACAAACCAAGAACTAAATGCTTCTTAATATCATAAAATGCCCTTCAAATAAATTCATTTGTGCTAATTATATTCATATAATTTGATTGTGATGCATCACAATACATATACCAGTACTTAATTTAAGTTTAAATAAAATTTACCAGTATTTTGCTTTAAGTAAATCCCTTGTTATTCTAATTCCTTTTAATAATATTCTGCAACTCATGATATTCCACTAGCGAAACCCATTTTTGCAGGTTTTTGAGAATAAATGAATGTCTTATGTTCATTCTTTTCACTCTAATCCATTTTAATATCAAATACTAACTTAGAATTGGTTTAATCATTAAAGTAAAAATTAGTTAGCTGTTTCTTTATTAAAATTGTTCTAATGTCTTAAAAATTGGAGAATTTTTACCTTTCCTCATTATAAAGATTACATATGTTCTTTGTCCGGTTGAAATCTCAGTTGCCGAATATACGGTTGACTCTCAAATGCTATATGGTAAAATACCACTTTTAGCAAAGTCCAAGATCAGCAATTTATACGTTACCCAAAGATTCTTTTTGTAAAATATTTCCACTATGAATCTCCGTGAACGAGTTCTTGTGAATGAATTAACTCGAGATCCAAAGCTATGCAATGTAATAACTCAATAATCTTTTTATTTAAAAACAGTTAAAAAAAAAAGGATTCTTGTACCCAATTTTACACAAATCAGTTTAAGTACAATATTCCACCACATACTATTAATTCTATTAAACCAACACGTCCAATATATGATGCAAGTTCTCCTTTTTCACATTCGTTGTTCATTTAGAAATCTCTGTAAAAGATTCTGAAAATTGTTATCTTCTAAATACAAGGGTAATATTGTTGGTTATTTGAGTTATATAAATATAAGGGTCATTCTGTTATTAAGTTGAAGTTAAAATTAGCAAATCAAGATTAGATCTAGTGGGATTATTGTAACACAGTCTGTTTATTAGTTTAAGATTTTGAAACAAGCGAAATTAAAGAAAAATAAAAAAAACCTCTTTAGCTATGATTTGTCCTATATTCTAATTAATAAGGCTTAGCATAGTAAATGCCGTGATCACGAAAGGTAAGTTTGCCAAAAAAAATATTGATATTTAATAATTTAATAATTGAAAACTCTTGGTATTATTCTATTGTTTGTACTACTTTAACACTATATTTGTTTAGAAATTTTTATGACTTCACTATAATCTGAAAATTTCTATTCGTGTCTTGTTTATATGTGATCTTTGTCACATTCTAATATAAAAAATTCTTTAGTTGACTCACGGATCATCAATTAATTGATAGTTATCATCAGGAGGGATTTAAATCAATTATTGTTACAGATCATAATTTAAAATGAAATCTACATTCTATACTTAATTTGCTAGCCTTCTAAAACCCATTAATACTTGTTTATTATAAATTTTTTTAAAACTAACCCTAACGCTAAACCTCTAACCCTAAAAAATGCACCCTAAAAAAATTTAGTTTTCGAGATTTTATACTATTATTTCATTTTAATCTGGATTTCATTATGATCTGTCACAATTGTTATCCAATAGCCGATAAAAATTAATAGTAATCCCTATAAAAATTTGGTGATGTAAGTAAAGTTGTTTAGAGTACAATTTTATATATAATTCTGTTTTTTTTTTTTTTATTATTACCCTAGTTCTATTGCTAGGGTGCGAGTAGCACTCTTTATTCTAATTTCAAGGTCTTCTGTTACATTTGTACATCAGGGGTTTCTATCCTAATTAACCTATACCTCCTTCCTATCGTCCGTTTTCCCGGGGATCCAGCCGGCCCACCACGCCCTGGTGCCCCGTACCTTGCGGATCTTAGGTAGCTTTAAGGTCGTCAATGTCCACTGGTGCACTATATAGGTTGGCGATTTTTCCCACGCCCCGAGAGCACTTTCCATTTTCAGTCAGTGCGGTATCGTCCGGTACCCCTTATACATTTCTCGACTTTCCTTTTAAAGTGGATATCCCTTATGTTTACGACGTTTCTTGTCAGATTTTCTTTTCTTTTCTGGATGCTGCATGATCTTCATGGCTATGTCACGCAGCTCTTATCGCTATAGTACCATGTCCGTAGATGGAGAAGAAGTGTGAAGCCTCAATATAGATCCTGGCCATTCGTGGTCCCAACACATTTTTGTCATCCACTAGACTCGAACCGGCGACCTTGCGAATGCGACTCCTGAGTGCTAACCACTGCGCTATCCGACCCAGGGTTTAATATAATTATATTTTAATATTAGTAAATATTTGTTTTTAAAGAAGTTATATTTTGAAATAGTACAAAATTAACAAAATTTTAATATAGTTCTTAAGCTCAATTTTTTTTTCTTTTCTTGTTCTATATATCTGTAAAATTTAATTTTAAGTTAATTAGTTAAGCCAAAAAGAATCTTTAGCCCAAAGTTTATAGTAATTTATATACAGTCAGACCTCTCTAAATGCATCCCCCCTAAATGCATAACCTCTTTAAATGCATATTAATTGTCTGGCCCATTGACGGGCTTAATAAATAAGTGCATATTCTTTATTCTGCATATGCATACTATTTTCTTGGCCCATCTATATAAATCCCTCTATAAATGCATATCACGTGACCACGGGCCAATCAAATCAGGACTACATGTTATGATTTTGTATATCATATGACTTGTTTAATTGATAATCCATCTATCAATTGGAGAATGGCAAAATGTGGCGTGCTTCCATCTAAAAGTTTTTTCTTACTAAGTTAATAATACATGTCCACTAATTAAAAGTTGTAGAGCTCGTCGAAACGCATCTAACAGTAGTTAATATTCATAAGTTTTGAGCTCGATAATTCTGGATAAATTAACGTTATTGAAGGGATCACAGTAGTTAAAACATCCAAATCAGCCCAGTCGATGGCGAGTTATCGTCGAAAAACGATTGGCCGACTATATAAAAATCTGTGCTGGAAATTACATATAAAATCACTATAGGCGAAATGTGGCGTACTTCCATCTAAAACTTTCTTTCTCATTAAGTTAACAATACATGGCCACTAATTGAAAGTTGTAGAGCTCGTCGAGACGCATCTAACGGTGGTTAGATCATCCAAATCAGACTGGTGGATGGCGAGATATCATCGAAAACCGATTGGGTGACAATATAAAATCTCTATTTAAACAAACATTGTTTACCAATCGTTTTTCGATGATATCTCGCCATCCACTAGACCAATTTGGATGGTCTAATCACCGTTAGATGCGTCTTGACGAGCTCTACAACTTTCAATTAGTAGCCATGTATCATTAACTTAATGAGAAAGAAAGTTTTAGATGGAAGCACGCCACATTTCGCCTATAGTGATTTTCATATCAGATATGTAATTTCCGTCATGGAATTTATATAGTCAGCCAATAGTTTTTCGATGATAACTCGCTATCCACTAGGCCAATTTGGATGATCTAACCACCGTTAGATGCGCCTCGACAAGCTTTACAACTTTCAATTAGTGGACATGTATTGTTAACTTAGTAAGAAAAAATCATTTAGATGGAAGCACACCATATTTCGCCATTTTGACTTATAAAAATAAATGTTCTCTAAATGCATACCTCCTTAAATGCATACCTCAAAGCTGGTCCCAACGATATGTATTTAGAGAGGTCTGACTGTATTTTTATTATAATTTTTATTATAAACTTATTTTAAAATTTAAAAAAAATCCTAAAATAGGCTAAGATATTATATATAAAGGTAGTAAAGAATTTTAAAAAAAAAATTAAATAAAAAATAACTTTTATTATAAGAAATTTAAAGTTTTAGATTAAATAATAGAAAATAGTATAATTTTTTTAAAAGTTATAAGAAAGACTATTTTGAAGTTAATAAAATTTATTTATTATAACTTGATAAGAGTTTTTTTTTAAAAACATTTCTATTAAATATTTATAAATCTTACAAAATCTTTATTTATTTTTTAATTAATGAATTATAAAGTATGTAAATAGTTCAATATATATCTAATATATGGGGCAGCATTAAATAAGACAAGGCTTAAGGCATTTTTTGTAAAAATGAGTTAATTATACTATCATATAAAGCAGGAATTTTTCTATATAATTTGATATTTAAAGCATTGATTTACATAGTAAAATTTTTACCAATGCTTACTTGTTTGAAATGCTATATACAATTAAATGTGATCTAAAATTGGAATTTGGACATCCGGTTGTTAATCCTTGCTGCAAAGTCATAAAAATGGATTTGTGTGATTGGTTAGCAAATGTCGCTCCAACAGGTTATACTAATAATAGATCATTATTGTTATTGTTATACAAAAGTTTAAATGTAATTTTCTCAAAATAGAAAAAAGTCATAAGCCTTGTTTTAGTTGACGCTGCCCCATATAGTCAAGACAAGATTGTAGCTTGTGAATATTTATTTATAAAAGAAAAAAGTAACAATAAACTTATTTTTTTTTTAATATTAAGGTGACCACTTAGGTACCCTAGCACTTTATTGGTCCAAGCGGGTTGGCCCAGTCAATATGACTGTGCCACATATTACATTTGTATAACGAGAGTACAACTAGCCACACGTACAACTTTTGGTTGTCTAATTTAAATAGTCCGCCCAAAGGTTCTATACTAGATGCTATACCTGCAACCCAACTAGGGGATTGCCTATTTTAGAGATGTTACCCGGGTCAGAAATTTTGGCTCGAGTTAATAAGATTCGGGTCAGGTATTGACCCGGGTCATGAATTGGGTCAACCGAGTTACCCAATTAGATTATCTCACGTGATAATTGATTATCACTGGCCAATTAGAACAATACGTACGTTTAACAAACCTGTGCTCAATAAGCACAAGTTTGTTAAACGTACTTCTATGAGCACTGCTCGTTAAACAACTTTTTTTGCCATTTAAATTTCATAAAGCAACTTTTTTTCCAACTTTTCAAATTATTTTATAGCAGTATATCGAGAAGCTAGTGAGAGTTTTTTTTTTATTTTATTAATAAAAAGGCCAATATTTTGTAATTTTTATAGTTAAAAATAAAGAATAAAATCTAAGAATAAGAAGCCTGCACCAATGAATAACGACAAAAATTATAACGAGAGTAACGAAGAGCATAATGATGAGAACGACGAAGGGTATTATGATGAGAATCACGAAGAATATTACAATGAGAATAACAAAAAGTATTATAACGAGAATAATGAAGGGTATTATTATCATGTAGAAAATGTAGATGTTGACTTGGAGTTGATAGAATCAGAGCATGTAAATGCCGGTTTGGAAATAGAAGAATCAGAGCATGTAGAGGTGGAATCTAACGATTATTTAGTTAGAACAGATAGTTTGAATTTTAGTGAAATTTCATAGTTATCCACAATTCTGCATAAAAAAAGAACTGAAAAATCAGGAGGTAGTCCTATTAAACCTTTTTATAAGATAGTATTGGTTAATAATATGGAATATTGGGCTTGCCGCCACAAAAATTGTTCACAGATAAAATATAAAAAAGACGGCACCACATCAAATTTATGGTGACATTTAAGAAGCAGATATCATATTTCAAGAGCAATGGTAGAAGGTAAACGAGTAAAAATAGAACAAAAAGGTAAAAGCAAGTGTGAGTTTCATATATTGGCGGAATCCTTACAAGGAACATTAGTAGAAGCATTTAGTAAAGCATCAAAATATTCATTCAATCACCCAAAACAAAAAAAACTCAATAGCAATCTTGCTGCTTTTATTACCGAAGAACTCTAGCCCTTTTCAATCCTAAGATCACGAACTTTAATAAAAATAATAGAAGACCTGGACTCTCAAGCTAACATTTTAAGTAAAGATCAGTTAAAAGAAATGTTAATCAATACTAAAGATAGAGTTTTGCAAAGTATGCGTGAACATGTACATGATGATAATGAAATTTGTTATATCTCATTTACTACCAATATGTGGACTTCGGATAACAATGATCCGTATATTGGACTTACGTTTCATTGGGTAAGTGAGGACTTTCAAGTACGAGAAATGGTTGGTGAGATTTCGTATATTCTGTACCCCCATACAGCAGAGCGGCTTGCAGACAAAATAATTGAAATTTTAAACAAATTTCAGCTTATAAGTAAAGTTGTGTGTGGCATGATTGATAACGGTACGAACATTAAATCATGTTTAAGAAAGTTAGAGGATAGGTATAATATATACAAAAATTTTTGTTTTGGTCATACCTTACATCTCGTAATCAACGATGCATTAAAAAGATGCCCTGAGATTATCAATATTATAAAGAAATGCAAGGATGTCATAGCACATTTTAGCGTAAGTCCAAAACAAAAACAGTTTCTATTAACAGCTCAAATTACAATGGATGATTGGGATAGGTTGCTTTCTGTGGTTCGTGATATTTCAACACGTTGGAACTCAATGTCTTGCTAAAACGATTAATTATTCTTAAACCGGCGCTATATAGATATAAGTCTTTGTTGGTTGAAGATAATGAGAGTGGTCGTTAAAAAGCTACGAAGAAAAAGAACTATTATCTGAAGACTGGAAAAAAATAGGTGGATTAGTTGAACTATTGCATCCATATGAGGTTATTTCGACACAATTATCCGGTTCACAATATCCGACACTTTTACAAGCTTGGTTTGCAATTAATTATATTAAATCCAAAATTAATAATATATTAACATCTATATCTAACAATGATATTAAAAATTTTACTCAAGAGAATGCGTGGAAAGAGTACAAAGGGCCCTAAGGCTAAATAGTTTAGACATATCGAAGATAAAGTGATATATGAGCCATCATCCAGGAGGTTAAAGAATATTTTCTTGATGAAAAGGCCGAATGACATGGCTTTAACGACAAAGCTAAAGCCTTTAAGAAGCGACGGAAGATTCAAAGACTGGATCATCTACAAGAAGGAAAGTTACTCAGTTGAGGAACTTCTCATAGGTCGAGTTAGTAAGATAATGAAAACAAGGCTTGTAGTAGATCACTGGTTAGTGGAGGACAAATGTAGCAAGGGGTCTTTACTTAAAAGATGTTCAGGTTGCCAAATATCGCTCAAGGGGGAAGATAAGGAAAATGGATGTATTATAAAAGTTAACAACAAAGAGATTTTAGGAAGATTAGAAGGGGTAGTAAGAAGGGACCAAAAATGGTTAATAGAGACACCACTAGTGTTACAAAAGAGTCCCATTTTACAAATAGCAAGTACAGAAAGCTGTATCGCAGAGTCGATTTTCATAGAACCAATTGAGATAGTATTAATTAGAAATTTAGAATTAGGTAGTTTTTTAGAAAAAATGTTAATAGATTTAGTAAGAGTTAATTTGCAGAAGGAGGGTTTCTGTTTTGTGTTTTACACGGATGGTTCATGGTATCAGGAGATTAAAGCAGGAAAGGACAAGATGGGAGCAGCTTGGGTACAAGTTGAGGAGGACGAGAGTTGTGCAGTAGCAACAGGCAAAGCTAGAATAGAGTACTGGCCATCTTCAACTAGGCCCGAGTTAGTCGCAATTTTAGGTGCACTCTTAACAACAAAATCAAAGTCCAAGGTAATTATCAAAACGGATAGTGAAGCAGCGATAAGCTCAATTAACAGGGCACTATCAAATAGAAGTTTTAAAGACATTTTGAAAGCCAAAAATAGAGCGATTCTGGACAAGATCGTAGAAACAATAGATAGTAAGGATCTTGTCATTAGCATGTGTAAAGTCAAGGCTCATGCGGGGGTTAGATGGAATGAGTTTGCGGACCAGTTAGCAAAAGAAGCGACTTTGCTGAACGATTTGTGGCTTTGGCCAATTAGTAGACAAACACGTTGGAATACAGTGCTTACATGGAACCAAATTCAGATAGAGACGCCCCCGAGGAAATTTATTGTAGAGCTTAAGCGTAAATTCGCAGAAGGAAATTGGCTCTTATCGAAGAAAAACCCAGGTCATGACCGCGAAAACTTGAAGAATGACCTCATTTGGACATTCAGCTGGGCAAGATTTAAAGAAATGAGTGGTCAGAAGTGCACGTCAATCAGGAAAAGTACCTCACTCACTACAAGAGTTAAGGGTTTCGCTAACTTATTACCAACACTACAGGAGTTGCATATCAGAAGACCAGATTTGTACACCTCTCCAAACTGCATACTCTGCGAAAGCAATGAAAAAGAAAGTATAAATCATTTGATAGAATGCAACTTTTTCATAGAAGATTGGGAAGTTGCAATAGAGACGGGTATAAATGCAGTATGGGAGGTTTTGGAAAAGCCATACAGAATAGAGCTGTGCCCGTATGATTTGAAAAAACTCGTTTTCAAAGAATCCAAAGAAGAACAAAACCACATGTTACAAGATCTAGTACACGGTTTGGTCGAAAAATCAGCGTTTAATAGAGTGCAGTCTGAAATTTCCAGTCCAAGGGTGACAGCAAACGTTTTTGAAGGATTAATCTTTATACTCCAAGAGTGTTTCTATCGGTATATATGGAAAAGAAGATGTGAGCTAGTCGTCGAATGGGAAAAGGCTCAAGGAATAAGTAGATCACGCAAGCGTAAGAGGCCTGAGAGAAATGTTGACCAAGAGATTGGATTTGAGGCCGCGGGGAGAAGTTCTTCTACGCTCGACTCGGGTCATAAAAAGCAAGCCTCAGAAGAACATGCGAAAGCAGTTAAGGCGCTCGCACGTGAAGCAGTTTTCTCGCAAATCTCAAGTTCGATACCACCAGCATGGTGGACTAAATATTAGAATTTACTCGTTTAAATCACTAAGGTAACTGGGTACCTCGTTATATTCAGAAGACTTACATATGACGAAAGTGCTTTGTAGCTTCTGTTTGACAAACACCAGTGCGACAATCATACTTGGGCACTAGTTGAGTAAGCCGGGTATTGGCCTATCTTAAAATTTAGATAGTTTTTCTTTGTAATATGTAAACATAATACAAAATATCTAATAAACATAGAGCAAGATTGTCAAAGGAAAAAAAAAATATTAAAAATTTTGGAAATTATTTTCTTGAATCAATTCAAACATGGTTTTCAGAACTGACCCAATTAATTCGACTTGCCATCTTTTTCGACCCTCGAACTAAAGACATGCAGATTTTTACCAAAGATGAAAAACGTTACACTATTTTGGAAGCACGTATGGAGTATGATGAACTGGCCTCAAATGATGAATTTCAAGAGAGTTGACCAAATTCTTTAGCATCTGATAATATTGAGGAGGATATTTTTTCTGTTTTAGTACCTACTTGCTCTCAACCAAGCCAAAAAGACAGCAACAATGAATTCGATTCATACTTACGATTACCATGGGCTCCAAGCAAAACAAATATACTTCAATGGTGGGCATTGAGAAAAGCCAAATATCCAGTACTTGCAAAATTAGCCCGCAAATATCTATCAATTCCCGCAATGTCTATTCCATCCGAACGCCTTTTTTCGTCTGCAGGTCTCATTGTTACCGAAAAGCGAACAAACCTCAATCATCAATTTGTTGGAACAATTTTATATCTTAAAGTGGCACTAAAACTTTGGCCAATTTCACATGTTTTCAAATAGATTTAATTTTTTTATTAAATTTTAATTTAATAAAAACTTAAATGTGGCATTAACAATAATAAAAAATAAAAGTATCATCGCGAAGTGATACAGTATAATAATTGCAGGTAAGGAATTCATTAGAATAATTTGTTTTTTGATCTTTAAAAAAAGACACACAAAAGTAATTCATGCCATCAATGACGATATGCCTGAATTAATGGAAAATACTCTTAAAATTTAAATAATGAATTTTTCCTTATATTCATATGCAAGCCGATATTGATGCAAAATGTTAAATTATGTAAAATATTAATTTATTGTGTAGTAATATATACTAATTAATTAACGGTCTAGTCTAATATATTAATGACCCTTATAGAAAGATAGTCGTATGATTAGAGGTAATTTAAATTATTTTAGATTATAACAAAAATCGAAAAAAGTTAATATTTACTACACGTTATCTAAATAATCTTAGAAGCGAGGATTTAGTATTTTAATAATACGATAGTATATAAATTTTGCTTGATAATGATTGGTCAACGGTCACATTTTGATCGAATGCTCTCTATAGTGTTTGACTCGGTCAGCCGATTTTTGACCTGTGACCTTATAACTCGTCGAGTCGGGTCAACCCGTATGAGTTAGCTGACTTGGGTAATATCTCTAGCCTATTTAAACTCTCTGGCTTCTACCCATGTTCAATGTTCCTTCCAATATACCCTTTCGAGTAATTCACTATTAAAAGTACCCTGAGGCTTTAGCCAAACACCTATTGGAGGGCATTTGCCCCTGTGGTAAATCTGGTAGAGTGATACCTGTCCCCCACAGGTATTCACCTACACTTTCGGTAACTTAAGCATTCACCGAAGCAAACAACTTGCAGTCAGGGGTTACCCTGCAACTGCTACCATTACCTACTACTGCCCTTGTGGAGTTCACTAGACCCCAGTACCTGGTCAGTCACTCTTTGGATTCTTTTCCCCAGTTATCCCAGACTACCAATCCAGTTAGCCCGGAAGGATCGGTCTGCCAGGCTTTAGGTGCCTAAGGTCTCCCTTTCCTTGGTTCATGCTTCTATAACACATGACCTTTTCCTCCAGTACGACTCCGGCGGCTAGGTTGGTGGGCCCCCTTTGCCATAGGGGCTCTTGCCCGTCCAGTTTTCCGGTCAGTCACCACTAAGATCCTTTTCCCCGGTACCGTCAAAAGTCTAGCTACCTCTCCACTTGGGACTTGCCAAATAGGTTTCTGTTTCTCCGGTTCCTTGGATTTGTCTGTATAATGAGAAACAATTTCGCCCGAAAGCTCCCATTCAAGATAGTAACCAAGGACTACAGGTAGTGTACTCAACCGATTGACAAGACACAGTTACCGGAACACAGGTCTATTTTTCAAAAGCGTCGCCAGTGGGATTTGAACTCTAGACCTGCCACTTGGGGGGTGACAACTTACCAACTTCCCTAAGTCGCCACACTCTTAACAATAAACTTATTATTGGTACTGTGAATATAAAGTTTTATAAAAATGCAAAAGAAGCACAATAACTATTTTGAAAAAACAAGACCATATTTTAAAAAAATTTAATGACCATAACTATGCACTTGAGGCTAGCCGACAGATATAATCTAGATATTTAACAATTTTAGAGAAAGAGCATTACAAACTTATAAAAAACTCTCTCAAATAATTCAAGATATTGTTATTAATATATCTGAAGAATCTTTTTTATATATACCTAGTGATGAAGCTATATATAACCAAATTTCTCATACTAAAAAATAAAAACATATCTACATAACCTCAGATATTAGAAAATATTAATATTACAGATCAACTATATACAACTATAAGAGAAGAGCAATTTTTAGCAAAGAATATTAAATTTAATCATTTAATAAAAAAAAAAAATATAATTGTTTGTATATTAACTAATTCTCAGTATTTAGAAGAAGCCAAATATTGGCTTACAAATAGTACATTAAGACTATTTTAATATTATTCTATTAATTGTATACAATTCGTGCAATTATTGGTGGCATACATACTACTAAAATTGATTTTGAAAAAATTCTATTTCAGGTTTCTAAAAATAAATTGAAATTTTTTAAAAAAAGAGCAAATACAATTTATATATTTATATTTCTTATAATTTCATTTATTCAAAAAAAAACATCAAAAAATTTCAGAATTTAAGTAAAATAGTTAAAAACAATTTTGCAAAAAAATTTTAATTTTAGGTTCCAAAACCAAAATTATTTCATTACTATAGTTGGTAATAAAAGCAATTTATACTGTATATTTTTTAATAGTTTATATATTAATGACTAGTAAACAAAATAATGTTATATGCAATTATTTTAAGAATTAATTAATTTAGAATATGAAGTTAGATATGAATTAAGTTTACCAATTATTATAACAGATTTTGAACAATTGGTTATTAATTCTATTTGGTTAAATGTTTCTAATTTAGCTAATAAATATTAAAGTCTTTGAAGACAAATTCAAGCTTAGGGCTTATCTATTGAATATGAAGCAAATACAACTTTTTGTATTAAATTATATCAATTAATAGCTTTTGCATTTCTTCTTTCTACTGAAATTTTAGCTACTTTTGACCAAATAAAATCCTTAATGCTTTCTAATACTAGTATATTGTTGACTATTTTAAAAAATTTTTAGATTTGTGAAGAAGTTTGGTAACAACTTAAAAATAAAAATATAATTTATAATCTACTAGCATTTTTACTATTACTTTGGTCAATATTTGAATTAATTATCCAAGGCTACTCTAGAACTCAAAACTTTATCAAAGATTGGCATTATAGATGGAATAATATTGTTAGAAGAGCCCATATTGGAGTTTATACAATTATAGAAAAAATGCATAAAGACAATACCAAACAGATATAAATATAGAGAGAGTTTTACAGAAGAACCTTAACCACCTTAATTTAAACATGTTATTAATTATAAAAGGTATATTTAGGCAGTTTTTAGTAGTTATAATAATTATATTTTTACTAATGATTTAAGAGGAATCATTCACAATATCTTTTAATAAATTTTAAATTTAGTTTCTTTATTTTATATTTTTTTTTATTTTTATTTTATTTTATTTTTATTTTTATTTTTTTTATTTGATTTTATCTATTTATTTGACTATATTGGTCTAATATTCTTCTTAAAAATACTTTATATTCAATTTCTTTCTTATATTATATTTTATGTTTTTAAATAAATAAATTACTAGCTTGAATTATTATTATATTATTATTAATTTTTTTTTTTGATGTTAATAGTGAGACCTTGCTCTTATCTTTATTAAATTTAATGGAAACTTTTTACAATTGGAAAAAACTTCATAATTTAAATCTAATACTAAGAAAAAGAACTCAGACATATAGCTAGATAAACAATAGTAGACCTAGTACTTATCTGTGGCCTAAACTATATTATATTATTTTTTTTGTATTAAGTTAATACAATAAGATAATAGAATTTATAGCAAAGTTTAAACCTTTATAATTTTATATTTTTTTTGTCTTTAAACAAAGTTGATTATTTTTTTTAATTTAATATAAAAAACAATAAAGCTTTATATTTATTTTACTTGGTAAAATTAACTATAGACAAATATTAGGAAAATAAATATAGTGCAAATCTGCAAAGATCTGTAATTCTAAAAAATTTTAACAAATTCTGCAATAACTTGTGATCTAGTAGTTGAAACTTAAAGATTTTGGTACTATTCAATCTATCTTGACAAGGCAAATCGAATAGTACCAAAATCATTGAATTTTAATTACTAGATCACAAGAAAATCCTATTTAATTTAATTTATAAACATCAAACTATAGTGGACCAAATTAATGAATTTGATACTATTTGATTTCTTTTGATGAGATAGTTTGAAAGTTATCAAAAATGTTAAAATTGGATTACTAGTTAATAAGATATTCACAAAAACTTTTTGCAGTACTCTGTGCAAAAATTTAAAAAAGAAATTTAAATTTTTGTGCAAAACTGCACCACAAAAAGTTTTTTATAGGTTTTCGTTAACCAGTAATTCAATTTTAATATTTTTGATACCATTCAAACCATCTTATTAAGAGGAATTGAATAGTACTAAAATTATTAAATTTTGTCCACTGGTTGGCAAGATAGTTTAATTTTTATAAAATTTATTTAAATAAAATTTTCTTGTGATCTGGTAATTGAAGTTCAATAATTTTGGTACTATTTGATTCATCTCATTGAGACAAATCGAATATTACCAAAATTATTGAGTTTCTACTACTGATTAGGGCATCTATAAATAATGTTATGTATCTCTATATAGTTGTGCTTGAAACCCCTAGACTGTATAAAAAACTTTTCAAAATTTGTATATTTATATATGGGTTTAAGTTTTTTGTGCACCCGCATGATCGTGCACCCCCGTGATCTACCAATCAAAATCATTCATATAATCAAGATGACAGACAATCGGTCCCAACTGTCAACCAATCGACCCGCCGACCTGTCAACCAATCAAATTATGAATTGCAATAATATAAAACTTTTTATTAAGATTTTTTTATTTAAATAACTTTATTTATTAAAAAAGCCTATAACAATCCAAAAAAAAACCTATAACAATCCAAAAGAAGAAAAAAACCCCTATAACGATCCAAAAGAAAAAAAAAGCCTATAACGATCCAAAAGAGAAAAAAAAACTTTACCGACCTCACGATCAAAAAAAAAAATAAAAAAAAAGCCCATAACAATTTCGCGATCAAAAAAAAAAAAACAATTTTAAACTAATCTTTCAAATCCCGGTTCCCGAATCTTCATTTCCAGCGTTAAACTAATCTTTTGAATTCTGGTTCCTGAATCTTTATTCTTGGGCCACTAGCGAAACATGAACCTATAAGAAGAAAATTTTAGTAAAACAAAAAAAAACTTAAGGTCAAAAAAAACAAACAAAAAAGAATTGTTATGTACCAGTTCCAGTTCCCAAATCTTCATTCCCGGCGCCATTCCAATACTCCAGCAAAACACGAACCTACAAAGCGAAAATTTTAGTAAAACAAAAAAAAAACTGAAGGACAAAAAAAACAAACAAAAAAGAGCTGGTACTTATCTTTTTGTACCAGTTCTGGTTTCTGAATCTTCATTCCTGGTTCTCAAACTTCCATTTTCGGCGGCTTCATTCCAGCACTTTAGCGATCTACAAGAAAGAAAAGCTTAGTAAAACAAAACATAACTGAAAAATAACTGAAAAAAACGAAAGAACAAACAAAAAAGAACTAGTACTTATCTTCTGTACCAGTTCCGGTTCCCGAATCTCCATTCCTAGTAGAGTGAAAGTAACTGAAAAAATGAAAGAACAAACAAAAAAAAACTGGTACTTATCTTCTGTACCAGTCCCGGTTCCCGAATTTCTATTCCCGGTGCACAGTAAGACACAAATCTACAAGAAAGAAAAGGTTAGCAGAGCAAAAAAATAACCGAAAAAAATTGAAAAAATGAACAAAAAAAACTAGTACTTATCTTCTATACCAGTCCCAATTCCCGAATCTCCATTCCCGGTAGAACGAAAAAGTAACCGAAGAAATGAAAGAATGAACAAAAAAGAACTGGTACTTATCTTCTGTACCAGTCCCGGTTCCCGAATCTCCATTCCCGAATCTCCATTCCCGGTGCCCAGTAAGACACAAACCTACAAGAAAGAAAAGGTTAGTAGAGCAAAAAAGTAACTGAAAAAAAACAAAAGAATGAAAAAAAACAAAAAAACGAGTAAAAAAGAACTGGTACTTATCTTCTGTACCAGTCCTGGTTCCTGAATCTCAATTCCCAATGCCCAGTAAGACACAAACCTACAAGAAAGAAAAGGTTAGTAAAGTGAAAAAGTAACCGAAAAAAAAATAAAAGAACGAAAAAAAACAAAAGAACGAACAAAAAAGAACAAAAGAACTGGTACTTATCTTCTGTACTAGTCCCGGTTCCCAAATCTCCATTCCTAGTGCCCAGTAAGACACAAACCTACAAGAAAGAAAAGGTTAATAGAGCAAAAAAGTAACCGAAGAAATGAAAGAACGAACAAAAAAGAACTTGTACTTATCTTCTGTACCAGTCCCGGTTCCTGAATCTTTATTGCTAACAAAAAAAAAAAGTATTTAAAATAGAAAAAAAAAATACAATAAAAAAAATTGAATTTAGTCAGATGGTTGTCAAGATATCTTCGCTCAAAGTTAAAGAAAAATCAAAACATCTATCAAAATAAAAGCTGCAC
>QKWP01001687.1:0-19700 GCA_003550325.1 Gigaspora rosea | reverse complement strand
AATTAAAATAAAAAAAAGTTTATCGAATTTGGTCAGATGGCTGTCAAGATAACTTTGCTCAAAGTTAAAGAAAAATCAAAACATCTATCAAAATAAAAGCTGCACCAAAGTTTTAAAAAAACTTTGGCGCAGCTTTTATTTTGATAGATGTTTTGATTTTTCTCTAACTTTGAGCCAAGATATCTTGATAACTATCTGATTAAATTCAATGGACTTTTTTTTGTTTGAATTCTATGAGTTTATAGAATCAAAATAAAAAAAATTTTTATTAAGTTCAGTCAGACAGTTGTCAAGAAATCTTCATTAAAATTTTAAAATATTTTATTTTTATGAATAGATCTTACCAGATTGGAAATGATCTTCAGTCATGTGATAGTGAAGTTTTTCTGCCACGATTAGCCTATCTATTATAATATATAATAGCACCTTTATTTATAAAATAATATGTATCAAAAGTAATACATATTGGTTTATTTTATAAAAAGTGAAAGATCAATATATAATTTTTTTTAAAAAATTGTAATATTTTTATAAGAGTGTTGCTAACTTGCCCTGGTGATGTAACCACCCTGCGATTTACCAATTAGATTGCAGGATCTTGTGTAACAAAATAAAAAAATTTTTAAAAAAATTTAAAAAAAATTTAAAAAATTATTAATATCGCAAAATTTTATTACAAAAACTAGTTTTGGGCTATTAAATAAAAGTTTGCACAACTAATTTTGCATATAAATAATTTATCCTCTAACTTAAATATACCTATACTCTAACCTAAACTTTAAGAACAATTTTATATAAAAAACTTCTATAAAAATAAAGAGTAGTTAAAATTAATAACTTTAACTAGGTTTTAAAATTAGTTAATTTTTTTTTATAATTTCATAATGAAACTGCTCTGGATATTTTACAAAATTTTGATATATGTACAATTAGTTTGTTCATATTGTATTAATTGTTGATATAATTTATATAATTTACTTGTATATATTTTTTTTCACATATTAATTCACATTAATTACCTATACCAAAACCTATACAATTTGAACTAGTAAAGGTTGCAAAACCTGAGCTATTAATGGTTTAATTGGTACAGGTATATAGTTTACTACAGGCCAAAAATCCAAGCCAATCCAAGCCTTTTATATATCAAATACAAGTTTAATCTATACCACCAAAACCCATGCCTTTATACTACCAACCTGTACCTTTATATTACATTTTTCTTATAGGGTAATTATAGTATTACATTATTACAAAATTGTATTATTGTGGCTTTATAGCATTATAGAATTGTGGTATTGTAGCATTATGCTCAACCAGGTTTTGGACTTTTAAATATGTTTAATACTTTCAAACTAGACTCAAACTGGTCCCAAACCAAACCAAAAAAATTTAATATTTGAATTTGAACAGGACCTCGATCATCTCTCATATAGGTAATAACTAGATTTTGGCTAATTTTGATTTAATTTGCTAAAAATAACAAATATATATTTACTTAAATAACTTCTAATCCAGTAATTATAATTGAATAAACTTTTTTTTGTAAATGCACCTCACTAAGAGCTTCATTTTAAAAAAAAGTTCATTCAAATTGGAACACTAGATGCCAAGATAATTGCCAAAACCTGTTTTTTTGCTTTTCAAATTTCAGGTTTTTGCTGAAATATGTAACATATGACCTCTGTACTATATGTTCAGGATCCTATCTGAACTAAACCAAATTTTAAAATAGTTCGAGTTTGAGTCTAGTTTGAATTTTGAACTTTGTCTAAAGTCTAGCCCTATATGACATAGTTCTATACTATACTAGTTTAAATATTGATTTGTTTTAATTTACAAATATAGTTCCAACCAATTAGATTATATGAATATAATATAAATAGCTTTTTTTTTATAGTTCAGCAATCCTGCTCTTTGTATTTGTAGACTTTATTATATAAAGCTACTTATACAAGTTAAAATTCTACTATAACAGAAAGCTCATCCAATATTATGTCCAGGTATAACTTGCCTAGTAATTCTTTGCCTCAATTTGGATTTTTAACTTATTAAAAAATTGTACTTTCCTGTTACTAGTAGGCAATTGTGCTATCTATTAAGATTGCTAACTTTTTCTTACTCTTCTTTACTTAGTCTCTAGATTAAAGAGCATATAGGTTCAAATCCTTACAAAAAACAAGATTTACAAAAATAAAAAGGAAAGTAAAAAAAGAGAGGAGCACTACAAAATCTAAAATGACAAACCAAAAACATACTAAAATAAATAAGAAAAGACAAGAAAAACAAAGCAAAAAAAACAATATTGATATAGTTATTAAAACTAATTTAAAAATTATATAAACTGCATAGGGTTAGAACTCTATCAAAGTACTACATGTACAAAGAAGAAAAGAAAAAAATGTCTAAAGAGAAAAAACAAGTAAAGAAATTCTAGAAAGTTCTATAAAGATCTCCAACATGTTATTTACTATTTATCTTCAAATAGTAATCGTGATTCTAACTTGTGACAAATGGTTCTGTTTTGGTAGACACATAACCCAAAATAGAAGGAGTAAGCACTGCTAATCTTTTGAAAGGAGTAAGCTACAATGCCACTTTTTGGTAAAATTTCGTAAAGCCCAAAAGGAACTAGCAAGGGTACTTCTTTAAAGAAAGTAGTTTCTTTTTTATAAAATACTCTAGTACACATAGATAGCCAAACCCAGTACTTTTTCTTGCTAATAAATAATAAACTCTAAGTTTGTTAGCAAGCAGTCTATGAACTTTGTCTATAAATAACAAGTGCTATTCCTGTAATGAGTGATGAACTCTAAAGCTACTAGCAGATTGTCTATGACCTCTATCTCTAAATAATAGATGTTATTTTATGGTTTTCTCGTAAGTTCACTTTAGTTTGTATTAAAATTTTTATAAAAAAATTTTGGAGTTTATAAGTACAAGTAATTAGTAAAAAAAGTTCTCTGTTTGAATATAAATAGCTTTACTTTATATAATTTTTTTTTATTAATTAATATAATTATTTATATAGTGTTCTAGATAGCTATCAAAGGGTATAAAAAGTTAAAAGTATATATAAATATGGCTGACAAGCTATAAATATTATAAGTTGAAATTAATAGACATTTTGAATTTTTAAAACTTTTGAGTATAAATATTTTGACAACCACCATATTAAATTTGATAAATTTTCTTTTGAATTTTATGAATTTTTAGAATTTAAACAAAAAAAAAAAGTTTATCAAATTTGACTTAGTGGTTGTCAAAATACCTATATATAAAGTTTAGAAAAATTTGGTTATTACTTTTATTTTGATTAATGTATTAATTTTTTTTTGAAACTTAGAGCAAAAATATCTTAACAACTACCAAGTCAAATTCAATGAACATTTTTCTTTGAATTTATAAATTTATAAAATTTAAACAAAAACAGTTTATTGAATTTGACTTGGTGATTGTCAAGATGCCTTTACTCAAAGTTTAAAAAAATTTGGTTATTACTTTTATTTAATAGATATTTTGAGTTTTTTTTGAAACTTTAAGTATAGATATTTTGATAACCACCAAATCAAATTTGATAAACCTTTTTTCTTTGAATTCTATGAATCTATAAAATTCAAAAAAAAAGTTCATCGAATTTGACTTGGTGGTTGTCAAAATACCTTTACTCAAAGCTTAAAAAATTTGATTATTACTTCTATTTTGATAGATATTTGAAGTTTTTTTAAACTTTGAGCATAGATATCTTTGACAATCACTAAGTCAAATTTGATGAACTTTTTTCTTTGAATTCTATGAATCTATAAAATTCAAATAAAAAAAGTTCATAGAATTTGACTTGGTGGTTATCAAGATATCTTATTCAAAGTTTAAAAAAATTTGGTTATTACTTTTATTTTGATAAACATTTTGAATTTTTTTTGAAACTTAGAGCTAAGATATCTTGACAACCACTATATCAAATTCAATGAACTCTTTTTTATGAATTCTTTGAATCTATAGAATTCAAACAAAAAAAAGCTCATTGAATTTGACTAGGTGGTTGTCAAAATAACTTAAAAAAAATTTTAGTATATGAAATCTTTTTGTTTTGATATTATTCCTTTAAAAAATTTGCAAATTTTTTTTCTTTTATTTTAAATCATATACTGCACGCATAATTTACAAATTTTTATTGCATAAATTCCTTGTTCCTGTTGCATATAGAATATAATATAAATCATCTGACAAACTCATATAATTATGAAATTATTTCTTCTTATTGTTTTTATATGTTATAATGTAAAAACATGCTTATTCAAATTAAAACTCAACCAACTCAACCGATAACTCCCACGAATCATGATCGTAAATTGCCAAATAACACTATTATTAATCAAATTACCAATTTTTATCAAATAATATATACTTATCTGTTATATGGGGTGTCTCCTATTAAAAGGGCCCATTTTTACATTTATCTTATTTTGAGATAATTGAGTTTAACCATTTGTTTTGATTTTCGGACTGATCTGGAATTAACCAAATTTCACAATTTTGATTGATTAAATGTAGCAGGTGACTATCGGGTAGTCTCGTGATGTGCTTGGCCTTAGACAACCTCGTTTAATATTTCTTTTACATTATCTCTATTTTTTATTATGCAAATCGACTTTCAAAAAATGTCAATCATGTTAAAATTTATATGAATCTAATAAAAACTCAATTTTTGAAAAATTGTAAAAATGGGCCCTTTTAATAGGAGACACCCCATATATCCTGGTCTCTTTTAGCTCAAATCAAACCAATGTATCTATAACAAAATTATCAACTAGGCATTTTTTACTGACTTTATTAGTAAAATTAATAATTCTAATCCGGAATTTTGGGATTTTCTCTCAGACATTAGCTGAGATCAATTTTACCGTAGAGCTCATCCTAGAGTTGTTACAAACTTACAATACATGTAATTTTACGTAGGTTTCAGTAATTCAAATTTCATTATGCTACATATAAAGTATCAGCTTGATAAAGTTTCATCAGCATTATAGTAAATGCATTATTATGTGTTTAAATTACAAATTATATGAAAACTTATTTGCTAAAATTACAGTAATTTCACAACCATACTCACCCTCTTTTCTCCTGAGAAATTTGGTCATTTGATTGGTTACTCTTATTTGCGTTATTTTGAAGCGCGCTGCACATCACATGCACCTTTATTTTGATTAAAAATATGAATTTTTTTTAAAAAAAAAATCCTATATTAACACATGAAGGGTGCTCTCAAGCACCTAAATTAATAGGTCGGAGCCAGTGATTATTTTTCACTGTGCGCACTGTGCGCAGCACACAGAAACAAAAATTTGCGCACATTTTTTTTCAGTAAATGTGCGGATGCTGCACAGAAATAATTGTTATTTTATAAGTAGTGCGCACAATTGCAAGCATTTTCTCAGTATTTGCCGCACAGAAAAGTTTATGAATTGTGCGGTATTCGCACAGTAAATTTTAATTGAAAAATTAATACTGGTCGGAGCTCAATTTTTGAGTAGTGAAAAATAAAATATTCGGTCAAACAAATTCATTATCGCAATGAAAAAAAGATGATCAAAGACTACTTTTTTTTATCATAAGAGTTGTTTGTGTTGATTGGCTAAAATTTAATATCCGCATCTCACGACAAGAATCTTTGGCAAAATTACCGTAGGGATTACTTCAATTAATCGTAGTAATTGTGCATGATCTCCATAACTAGTAAATCACATTGAGAGAGATGCACCCTAAGTTACATAAAAGGTGAGACGTGTTATCACAGTAATTTAATCAATTTTTTTTAAAAAAGGCAAATTTCAAATTAACGTCCCGCCCGTTATCACTATCTACCACCTGCGACATCAGTTCCCTATATAGGGATATTGTGCAATAATGCAGGTTCACTAACTGAATCAATGCAAATCAAATAAGTTAAGAAACTTATTTTCATGTTTTAGCATAAATAAAATAAATTTAGAAGTTATTTAGCTTTTAATTCCATTTTTGTAACAAAATCGAAATGAAGGAAATAAATTGAGAAATAAAGTTGAGCAGCAGCTTATCTCAAATATATAAAATTTATCATCTCTTGTGCGACCACAAAAAAAGAAGTTGAATAGTTCAAAATACAGTATCTACCAACTTGAATAGCTGGGTGTTTGATAAGTTCCTCCCTAAACAGGGCCTTTTTACTATCTCCGCTCAAATTATAATTTTTATATTACGTAAATATGTACTTAATTTTAAAATATCTTAATTTTATGTCAATCATAACTAGGGATGTTAATTTGCTTATAAAATGCTCAAACTGCTTAACACAATTTTCTTGTTAGTTTTATGATTTTTTTTATTTTTATTTTTTTGTAAAATTACAGTATTAAAATTGTTTATATTAATTTTAAAAAAATAAAAATTTGGTCTGATTTGCAAATATTAATCATTTAATGTTATTAAAGTACTGCTCAGAAGCATAATTGCTTATAAAATGCATAAAGACAATTTCTTACCACAAATATTATTTTTAACTTTTTTTTGTAATTAGATCTATTGTTTATATTATTTTTAATCTAATTATTTATTAAAAAAATTAATTTGATTAGCATTGTGGTTTAATAAATTATTTTAAATTTGTGTTACACAAAGCAATTTAGGAGCAATTTAACATCTCTAATCATAACTATATAACATAGAACCTTGATCTCTCTAATAACAATTACGAAATTTAGATTGATTTGAAGAAAAACCTATAAATCATTTCATTCATTATCATCGCAGTGATATGTACTCATAATTCTTATAAGGGTAGATATCACTGCGATGATAATGTTTACAGGTTTTCCTTTTAAGAAAAAATAATCATGCGCAAATACAGCATATTAAATGTTCAAAATGTTGACTTTCGACTTCAGCACAGTATCTAAGACGATTAAAAAAGGTATATCTAAACATTTAATAGTTGTTCTGAAGCAATATTTTCACATTCATTGATAATTCATTGTTTCAAATTTTCAATATTATTAGGAAATGTTTTGAAAACTTCAATTTTAAGATGTCCGAGGTCTGATGAACGAGGAGGCCACTTATAAGGTTTACCTTGACCTATCCACCGATTAGGAAATTCTTCAAGATATTTTACAAACATCTGTACTATAATGAGAGGGTGCTCCATCTTGAAAAATAATTTCAATTTCAGGAAAAAAGTTATTTAATTCGCAATATTATTTTGTAACATTCCTAAATACTTAGGCTATTTGGATTTCCTACAATAAAAAATGTACAATAATAAAGTTATATATTATTCCTGTCCAAACATTAATTTTTAACGGATATTGCGTATTATCTATTTTTGTAATATGTTTATTTTCATTACCGCAATAGCGAAGTTTATGTTTGTTTATTTCACTATTCAAATAAAAAATTGCTTTGTCAGTAAAATAAATACGAGAGATAAAAGTCTCATCATTTTCAATAAGTGGTATAAGTGTAGCACAAAATTCATGTCGTAAATTATTAAGTTCCTGGTGAATTTGAAATTTATAAGGATAAAATTTATGAATTTTAAATTTTTTTTTTAATACTAAAAGAGATCACTAATTTTTTTTTTTTTTTTTTTTGCAAGTTTGTGTATTGATTGTTGATTTTCTTGAAGTGCAGTAATCGTAGCGTAGCCTCTTGATAGGTATTATTGGTCGCGCTTATTGGAACACTACCCGTTTTAGTAAATTTACTTATAACGATAAGATTTTTTAATAGTTTCCGGATTAGGAGGTCGGCTAAAGCGGAGTGAAATTTGGTTAGGGTTAGGGTTACCTTTTTGATGCAATTATTGTTAGAAGGTTATATAGGTATCAATAATGTAATTTATGCAGTGTGTAGATCATATATTGAATTAACTCCGCTTTAGTCGACCTCCCGGATTAGGTGGAAAATGGTTGCCGTTTATCATAAAGAACTTTCTTTAAAATAAATTTTTACAGTTCAATACGTTCCATTAAGAGTATAACAAAGCATAATTGTACAAAATTGCAAATATATATATATATATATATATACGTTATAACAATGATTATTAATATCAACATTAAAATGATAATCACTAGTGATTAAAAAATAAGATCAGGTATAACTGTACGTACTGTACAAGGTAAAATTAAGTTCAATAGGGGCACAATAACTTATTGTTATCCATCTTGTTGGTGTTAAATGCAAGTACCTTTATTTCAGTTCAATATTTAAGATTTGTAGCTAAATCGATACTTTCATGCACTACATAGATACATAATTGAATAAGCGAAATGAAGTTTTTCTCTTAAATTAATCTTTACAAATTCTTTAAATATTATATTTGTACATTACCTCTACCTTATTTTTAGAATAGTTAAATTTAAAGTTTGAGGTTAAGGTTAATTTTGGGTTAGAAGGTTTATACGCAAAAATGGGTACTAACTAGTGAATCGAATCGTGTAATATTTAACTCGCGAGTTAAAATATATTATATATTTAGTAAAATTTGTAAATCAACTTTCCTTTACCTATCGGAATATGAAATATACTCGCCTTTGTAAATAGTAATTTAACTTTTAAAACTCAAAAATAATTCGAATAAAACTCGAATGAATTAACTCAATCAAATGATTCGAGTAAAATTCGAGCGAGTTAACTTGATCAAATGATTCGAGTAAACTTTGAGTTTAATTCACGAATTACGAGTTAGCACGAGTCCAACCACTAGTACTAACAACTTTATTATAGAAACCCAGAGCAAATTTCATAAAAGTTTAAGGTTTCGTTTTGTTACACAAGATCCTACGTACGTATTGTACATACATACGCAATCCAAAATTAACAAATGAGTGCTCGGGAAGGAAAATCAGTAAGTAAATATCAGATAATATCTGGTATTGATATGTTATTTTATCAGAACATTGATCTTGTATGTGATTAATTGCGTAAGATCGCAATTTATCAAGGGATAAATTTTTATTTACTGGTTTTCCTCTCAAATACTCAAAGGTAAATTTAAATTTAACTCCTTTAATCTAATTCTTAAATCATTCAAAGTAACTTATTACGAATTCGTAAAAAATTTTGACTAATTAAGTTATCTTATGCAGGCAAATTTGCCTGCAAAATTTAATTTTTGCATAATTGCTAAAAAAGTAGATATGAAAGAGCCCCCTAAAAAATATTTAAAATACTTTGGCAAAATATTAATTTTAAATTTGTCATATTAAAAATTTTTACTAACTAAAAAATTATATTTTCGCCTATATGGGTTGTGGACTAGGAAAACCCGCCTCTGAAGGGGGGTTTCCATTTTGAGAAAATAGCGATTATAGTTTGTGTTACCTAAATTTTACCCCTGAATTTTTTATTTATTTTTAGATATCAATTACTGAATAAACAATGTCATGTGATTATGAACCACTGATTAACCAATCTAATTTAATTGAGTCGGTTGTAAATCTATTTTTAGAACACGATCGTTAAAAAATTGGTTTACATTCAAGTTAAAAAATCACGATAATTTATTATATCAACATGGGGTAAAAAGTAACATACGTATAGATAAAAACCAGCACTTTCATTTGAATCAAAAATCTCAAAATTGTTGAAAAAGTGTCAAAGGCGGGTTTTCCTAGTCCACAACCCATATATAAAATTACATCAAAATTTTAAAATTTTCAACAGTGAATAACTTTTGATCTACTGATCCGTTTTGGATGATTTAACTACCAAAATAATCGGCTAAATGAGACGATTCCAATGAACCTAAAATCGCTAAAATTTGATCACAGATTCCTAAGATCGATGATGGTTTATTTATTTTACAAATCTGTATCGATCTTAGGATCCTGTGATCGGATTTTAACGATTTTGGATTCATTAGAATCGTCTCACTGAGGCGATCATTTTGGTAGTTCAACCATCCAAAACGGATCAGTAGATCAAAAGTTATTCAATATTTAAGATTTTTAATATATTAATAATAATTTTAATATACATAAATATAATACATTAAACCAACTTTAACCAATTTTTTTTTTGAAAAATGTTAATTTTTTTATATTTAGGCGATACAAATAAAATTTACTGGCTTACATAACAATTGAAAAAATTTTAGACCCGGCCGCCCGGAGGATTTTTTTATATATGTAAAATTTTTTATAAATAATAATAGCCAAAATTAGTCAAACAACTATAGCAATAGGGGTTATACGGTTATAATTACAATTACTAGGGGTGTCGAACACATATTGTTCTATGAACAACTGGTTTTAACTATTTTACATTGACAACAGAATCCAAGACCTTTCATCTCTTCGGCATCTTTCAGCACCGGCTTCTTTTCTGTAACCATAATCAACAGCACACCATCATATTGGATCACATTCAGATGCTATTCTTTCATCCTTCTCTGTACCATACTATACCCTTTCAATGCTGAATCCAAGATTGCGATGTCCATTCAAATTGTCCTTTTCAGCACATCTCAAGCACTATTCAAGTGTTTTTGCCGAGCCACAGCAGACTTTTGATCAATAAAAGTACGTTCATCCATTTCAATTACTATTTTCCTGAAAACTGATGGGTTTATAACCAACATTACACTATCCATTTGTATGGTTCATGTCAGATAATAATTGAACATCAACTCCATTTTCATAGAGATACGCGAAGTCATATGCTCAGTTGACGTGGCCCATACACGCTGATTCATGATCATAAATAAATGCTTTGCATTCATTCTTCTCACCTCCAATTCCATGTTGATAATAATATTACATTCCATCAGTATGTCAATATCGGAAGATTTCTGGTGATTAATGAATCCTTCACATTTATAAGCTATGCGAAATATAATTAATTTTTGTGTATCAAAATATTAGGGTAGAATTTAGTGTAGGTAGTTCTATAGCAAATTATTGTAATTTTTGTAACTATTAATGCGGTAGATGTATTCTTGTAAATTAAAAAGTTTTCTCATGTTTACTAAAAAATTATTTTACTCAAGCTTATTCATCAAAAGTAACAAAGTTCAGGCATTCTTAGATGAAATTTAAAACCCTTTACTTAAAGTTTCTTTGTTATTTTTTTAAGTTTTATAATTTCACCACATCATCAGCAATGACTTTGTATTAGCAAATTGTATTAAATTGTCATAATTTCTATTTGAAATTGGTGAAACGGTGAAATAATTAGGTGTAGACGTATGAATGGAAATGAGGACGTTGATAATCGCATAAATAAGTATAGAGGATGAAAGCAGTCATGTAGTTAATAAAAATAATGACAATGAATGCAATGATGATGAACCTAAAATTGGGGCGAAGGCGTAACAGCTAAAAATAGTAACAAACGTGTGATGAAATTAATATAAATGGACGTGGCGAATATAAATTAAATAGCTTACCTAAGAGTGCAGTGTAAATGATGTGCCGATAGTTGTGCTAGGAAGAGTTAGGTCAGAAAACTCGGGATTGGATAAAAGCCATACCGAAATTCCAGATAGATGGAAAAAGGTTACTATGATCTTGCTTGTTATTGAATCAGGTGTTCTAGATAACAATAATCCAGGTGAAATATGAATAGAAAGAATGCATTCGTTAATTTTCATAAATCTGCCAAGATGGATCATGCTAAATGAGACAAAACATTCAGTTATGGTCAAAATTGATGAAAGGATTGATGAAGAAACGTATAACTGGCAATATTGTTATAAAAATAGAGCTCACTTCATTTGCCCGACGCGTTTCTTGTTTAGTATAGATAATTTCATCTCTATGTTTGTAAAATTCATTAAATGTTAGTCAACATCCGTGTAAACTTGATTGATATATAATCACCTTTTTTGTAAAATCTTCATAACACGTTAACGTGTTAGCACGACTACGTGTTAAGGGATAAAAATTATGAAAGTTCTAGATAGCACGTCAACGTGTTATGCTTAATAGTACCATCGTTGAATAGCTATAGCATGTTAAACAACACGTATATTAAATTCAAATGTATATAAACGATTCAATAAAAGATACATGTCGAGAAGTTCCCTTCAATTTTTGCTTAAGAAATAAAGGAAGTAAGCTAGTGTAATGCTGAAGAGGCCTTTATTCGAGTAAATCAGAAACTTATCTTCCTAGTAACTATTAGTATTAAATCGGTTAAACTGTTTTACATGTTATAATAATGGCATTATTTGATTGGCTATCTATTTACTGCGGCATAAAAATTTTTGATTTTGCAATTTCTGACCCGGCCGGATATGAAAACCATTAAATTTTATTTGTATCGCCTTAGTAAACTTAAAATAAAATTATAATGATAATTTGGGGGACTAAATTTATTAAAAAAAAATTTTTAAAATTTAAACTTATCGATTTTATAAAAATAGATAATTTTAACTTTGTATAAATTTATATAAAATATAGTTATTTATAAAAATTTATCATTTAAAAACAAAATATAAATCTAAAAGAATACTATATTTAAATAAAGTTTTATAAAAAATTTTTTTTAAAAAATTTATATAACTGTTTGCAGGCAAATTTGCCTGCACCTACCTAACACACGAAGGGATACTATACCCGCGATTCGATAGTATTGATAAAATGGATCGTAAAAAAATAAAAGTCCAGCTAAAATTCAACACATTTTTTAAGAACACTTTTTTTTCTTAAAAAAAAAAAAGAAAGAAAAGACAAAATTTTTCTTAACAAATTGACCGATTTTTGATTAACAAAAAAAAAAGACAAAATTTTTCTTAACAAATTGACCGATTTTTGATTACATCAATAAACATTAATTTACAATTTAATTCAATAAACTATCAAAATGTGCAAATCATTTATCGCCTTGCTACTATCTTTATCATTCATTATTTCAATTTTGAATACGGTAGCTTCTGCAGGACAAATCATCGCTAATTGCACAATCGAAGGAACCGCTGCTATCACTTTTGATGATGGTCCATCTATGGCATGTATAGTAATCATTTTGTACCTGACTTACAATTTTATAATTTTTTTATTCGTCTTTTATTTCTTCCAATAGTGGACACACGAATTATTAGATTTTCTCAAAAATAAAAGCATATCAGCTACATTCTTTGTTAATGGTAATAATGTTGGATGTATATACGATTATGCTGACATCATTTCACGTATCCATCAAGAAGGTCATCAAATTGGTTCTCATACTTGGTCTCACCCCGATTTAACATCGATTAGTAAAACTGAAGTCTCAAATCAAATTGTTTCTCTTGAAGAAGCTCTTAAAAAGATTGTCGGTTTGGTTCCAAAATATTTCCGTCCTCCTTATGGTTCATATAATGATGAAGTTCTCAATACGATTGAAAGTCATGGATACATTACTGTACTTTGGGATATAGATACTGAAGATTCTGCGGGTTAGTCTGTAGAACATGGTTTAGGAAAATATTCATCTTCTGATGGTCCTCCGTCATCTCATATTGTATTAAATCATGATATCTTTCAAACAACTTGTCAAGAACTTGGTCCTCGAGGAATTCAAACTTATTTAGATAAAGGATTTAAGCTTATGACTGTCGCCGAATGCATGGGAGCAAGTGATTGGTATCAGTATATAAGTACTCCAAGTGGTAGAGATGGTACTTGGTCTTGTGGTTAAATTGATAATTCTAACTTCTTTTTCAAAAAAAAATGTAAAATGTAGTTTTAATTATTAACAATAATAATTTTATTAATAAAATTATTTAAAATGCGATATAACATTCAACTTACTCCTAATAACATTTAGTATATATTGTTAATAATAATATAAAATTTTTAATCTCGTGACGTTAATTCTTTTCCGATAATTGATAAAGTGCACGATTTTATTATTCACTTGTAGAGATAGCAACTTTGATATTAAACGCCACTGGTGTGTTTAATATAATGCATATATTTAAATTAAGAATAAACTTTTAAGAAATTGAATACGGACGCGGATATGGATCGGACATCCGCGTTCATTTGAAGAATATTGTCCATAAATAGATATTCCTGTTGACTAATCAAATACGTCGTGCAGTTTAGACTTGTCCATACGTAAAACAATAAAATAATCTAAATTTGAGAATTTAAATTTATGGAATATAAAATATAAGCTCAATAGGGGCACAGTAAGCATCAGTAAACATCCCCTACTGCCGCAGATATCAACGGGAGATTATCCTACTGATATCTTACTGATATTACCCGCCTCGCTGCTCACGTGGTTTACAGCTGGTTCCCTAGCATCATGTTTGTTTATTTCATTCTCTTTGACGTCCGGCTTGTTCAGTTGGGCTATCAAACATTTTACTTCGGTACCTGGGCTGATCACCCAGGTTATTGAAATCCATACCAATAACTAATCGAACATTTCATTTCATCTCAGTTCTTTTCGTTGCCCGATGAGCATTTACGACAAAGCTAGATTTGTGTCGAGCTAGCAGCAAAGACAAAAGAGGGAGAACTAATTTCCATTTCTTCTCCCTTAAATAGCTGTTTACTATGATCTCAAAGTCTAAAGCAGGTGGCAATTCTACTACTTACCATATTCCTCCGAAATAAGCACCCCTGGCCTACATTAAGTCAATTTTGGCCCGAATTATTACAATCTTGGCCCGCATTATGTGCGCTTATTTTCTACCAAAGCATCCTCATTTCGTCCTTAACAGTACCTTTATCCACTTTGATAACGATCCAATATTACATTGTCCACTGGTGTTACCACTTCTTGTAAATTTTAAATGTCATTCGAATGTCCTCTTTGCATCCTTAACTGTGCCTATTCCATCTTGATAACACTGCCCAAGATTATACTGCTCAAAGAATCACTCCTATTAGCAGCTTTTCAATACAATTTAAATGCTTTCTTTCATCCTTAATAGCGCCTATTTCATCCAAGATTACATTGCCTATTAGAGTTACCATATTTAGTTGATTTAAATACATTTACATGTTCTTTTAATCTTTAAAAATGCCTACTTTGTTTTGTTAACATCTTCCAAGATTTCATTGTCTTCTGGAGCTACCACTATCAGCAGATTTAAATACCATTCAAATTTTCTCTTTTCATCTTTTACAGAGTCTATTCCATTATTAACACCTTCCAAGATTAAATTGTCTAACGGAGTTATCATTTTATCGGATTTTAAACGCCATTTAAATACTTTCTATCCGTTCTTAACAATGCCGATGATTCCGCTTTGATAATAGTTTCCAAGATTACATTGCCCATTCGAATTTCCAATTCTAAATAACATTCTTTTCATCTTTAGCAATTCCTATTCCATTTTGTAACTCTTTCCGAGATCACATTGTCCACGAGTTACCCCTTTAGCGGAGTTTAAATACCACCGAATGTTTTATACCATAAAAACACAAACTACGGAATACACCATATGGGATCTCTCTTTGCTGTTCACGTGGTCCCATAGTTGATCCCTAGCATCGTGTCTAAATTATTCAAATTAATCTTTCCTTTTTTTTTTAATATCCAACCTGTTCAGTTGGCTATCACATTATTCATTTTTGATATCCGGGTTTGTTCGGCCGGCCATCAAACTCGTACCTATAACTAGCCAAATTATTTTTCCCTCCTTTTTTCCCGAATTTCACCACCTGGTGGTAGGTGGGTACTAACGACGAAGCTAGACTTATATCGAGCTCGCAGCAAAGACAAAAGAGGGAGAGCTACTCCCAATTTCAATTCTCTTATACCATGGTCTAATACTTACCATCACTTATTATATCAAAATCGATATTCACCAAATACATCATTACTTACAAATCTCATCACTTATTCTATCAAAATCGTTCAATATCACCCAATACATTATTATCACTTATTCTATCAATGTTGATATTCACTCAATGATCATTACATATTAGTCGTCACTTGATGTCATGATTCTGGGTTATTTCGTCTTCTCATGGCATCTCATAACAGAATAAAATTATTTTGTACATCAGAATTATCGTTCTTAGCAGTTTCTAAACACATCAGAGAGCCTTTTTTTCATCTTTATTCCATTTTGATAGCACATTCCAAGATCATATTTCCTAATAAAGTTACCTTCTTTAGAAGATTTTAATTATTACTCAAAATGCCTTCTTTTCATCTTTAGTAGTGCATCCACCACCATTCATAACAGAATTAAAGATTATTGCCAGTAGAATTACCATTTTAGCAGATTATAAAGATATTCGAATGCCTTCTTTTTGTCCTTCGTAATGCCAATACTGTAGATTCCAAGATACTTTCAGGAGTTACGTTTCTGTCACGTGAATAACGGTCATTTTGAAAAATTAACTATGTAGTAATGAAGTCAAAATTAATTAATTACGTACGTGTAAATTATTATGGTATTAAATTGATAATCATGCGATAATGTAATTATTAGAGTAATAAACTAGTAGACTGGCACGTCCCTACGTCCATGCTTTATTCGATACATATCTCAAAAATAAATTATTAGAGTAGATCAACCAATTATCATTAGGAACTTTTTAAATAGGGTGATATCGATTACCAGCTACAGAGATGATTAATTGATTATGATTTTTTTATCGATACTAAATTGAATGATTGCAATGGCAATCACCCTTGCAGCTGGTAATCGATATCCAGCTTATTTAGAAATTTCCTAATGATTAGATGATTACACTGTTTTAGGTTTTAGGTATCTGGTACCGTATTACCGTATCGCGCTGCATATAGTATCCGGGATCTTATTCAAGAACTTCATTTTTAAATTGAATAGTACCCGGGGTACTGTGTGAGGAACCGGATACTAGGTTATATTTGGAGATATGTCATATGGAAAATAAAAATTAAATAGAGATGGCGATCGGTGAAAATTTTCTTAATCGATCATATGATCGATCATTTATAAAATGTTCGAAAGTTTGATCGATTGAACTGCAATCGATTAAAAATTAAAGATCGATCCAAATCAACTAATTATTTGCACAATTATATGATTGATCGTATGATCGATCATTATCGTTATAATACAAAAATTTTTTTTGTTAAGATACGTATCTCTGATAAGATACATTTTATTCTTTATCAAGACCATTATCATATGGAAACGTCCTCCGCTCTTTCATGCACAAATCGTAATTTATCAGGCTCTTCTTAGTTTTTTATGGGGGGTTTTTGGTTAGATGCAAGTATCTTTCTGTAATTGCATAGACTTTGAAATATGAACTATTATGATCATTAGAAAACGGTAAGAGAAGCAAGAGGTTATCTTATAGTTCTGAATGTGTAATCAACAACGTAACAACGTAAGAAAGGAGAGATTGTAAATTGCCAAGGCAAGAGCAATTAAGGCCTTTGATTAGTAGAGAAGGTTATCTATCTTTTCATCCCATCACTTCCGCCTGTCTCTCAGTAACTTGCAAACCAAAAGGTAGTATATTGACGCTTGTTTATTGGTTAACGCTGATAGGTCTGCGGCTGCTGCAAACAGTGCAAAGACCCATGCTTGGTTATTAGACTCTGTGGCCCCATAAGCATTGTAAGGATCTTGTTTTGGTGATTAAACTCCGAGGTTGCTGTTCACTTCGGTACGTTCGATCACTGAACGAACGATCGTACTCAAAAAATTTTTTTATATGATCGGTCACGATCAAACAGATTAAATTTCGTAATCGATCGTCATCTCTAAAAGTAAATATATTTGGGCATTATTCAAGAATTAGGCCAAAATTACCAGCCAGATTTTTAAAATTTTAACTTTTGTAAGTTGTAATTATACAGAAAGTTTTTCAAAAAAATATTTGGCAAATTTATAGAAATAATATTGCTTTACAAAATTACCAGTCAGTTTTGAAAATTCTTTGTATAAAAATTTTGGCAATTTACAAAATTAAACACGTCGAGTATAGACTTCTAGTGCTATATAAATTCGCTAAAATATTTTATTGGTACGCGTTATTTTAGATTATTTTAAAACCAAACGCGTTATTGTTTATGCCTACATGACTGATCTTAAAAAATCTAACTAATCAAATCGTTTAAAGCGCACAGACGGATGGACGTATAGGATAGTAAAATAAGGGTATAAATAGAATTGTAAATAAGGAAAGTGACAGTTTCATACAAGAAATATTTTACAAATAAAGAATTTTCTTGTTTGCTCTTATCCCATTCATCGTCTTCGTATTAGTAAATAAATAAGCAAGTGTTTGTAAACAAATATTTGACTAGATTTTCGGTGATTAAACTAATAGTATCGCTTTCCATGACAGTTACCCAATTCAATACCAATTCTTCCAACACACACTCTTCTGCTTTGAATATTTTCTTCTGCTTTTCTTTTCCCTTTACTTTGTTAACTATTCTTCCTGCTAACTTCTCTATTAAACCTTTTTTAATTCTCACTTCCGATAAACCTTTGCTCTTATATACATCCTTAACACACCCCTGACAAGGAACCCAAACTACTCTTCAACCTTTGTTGCAAAGCTTTTTCTATTCATCTACAGAATCACTATTTTTGGGTAATGTAGTTGTCAATAACTTCTGCACTCATTATCGTCTTCCACTTATACTTGCTGACAAAACCCGGACAAATCCCAAATTCCAAAAAAAACAATTGTTATTTATACAAGATTAAGCCAAACAAGTAATCTTAATATTTTGCAAATATATTATTTATAGCTATAAGAATACAGTATATACTATTTGTTTAAACAAAGGTTATTAATAAAATTTTTAAGGGATGAATTTGGGATTTGTGCGCGGACAAATTCAAACTATAGTAATTTGGGATTTGGGCAGCAAGTATACTTCCATTAGAATCATTTGGTTCGAGATTTTCTGATCGAGCCAATTTGAAAAACTTAGGCCAGAGTCACATAGCCTGATCAGGAATCTCGCAGTGTGATGTTTGTTAGCAAAGATCCTATTTGTTTATTTGTAAATTGTATGATGTTTATAGGCTAGCAGCAAAGACAAAAGGAGACTAATTTCTATTTCTTTTTTAAATAGCTACTTTCTATGACCTCATATTTATTATTACTCACTCTATTAAATCGATATTTATTATACATGAGGACGAAACTATTTTGGGTTCTAAAACCCGAAATTAAAATTTAAAGATGAAATTGTTTTTGACCTATTTTACTTGAAAGACGAAATTATTTGATACTTTTTTTGAATAGACAAAATTATAAGGAACATATCTATATAAATTTTATTTGCTCTTTCTTATAAAAAATTTTAATTTTCTCTAATGGAGACGAAATAGACCTTTTTCAAAAATTAATTTCGGTGGCAACACTAATATTTATCACTAAACATATACTTACTAATCATTTATTTAATATCATGGGCCTGTAGGGTGTGAAATGTCATATGATCTACAAACATAGTGAAGATCATAAAGTAGACAGGGTAATTTGACGAAGTTAACAGTACTATCGAATAAACTTTTATTAACCCATGTAAATTTTCGGAAATTTGCGGTTATAAAACTAAGCCATATTTGGAATAGATCTAATAAAAAAAAAAGGTATGACAAATCAAATCTGTATAAATCATCGCTTTTGCATACATTACCAAAAAATTGAAATTTTAAGATTAAGGGGTAATTTGACGAATTTTAATCATTAATAAAAAAATATATATTTCATACTTCCCTATCTTTTTTTAACGACCTTCCTATT
>QKWP01001686.1:97982-115359 GCA_003550325.1 Gigaspora rosea | reverse complement strand
ATTATCTTAGTACATTAACTTAGTATATTATCTTAGTACGTTATCTTAGTACATTATCTTAGTACGTTATCTTAGTACGTTATTGTAAAAATCTCAAGTTTCGACAGATATATAAACTCAACCTTTTCTCTTAAGGCAGAGCAGGTTTTTTGTCCTTTACAAATCTTTTTTCCTAAACATATTTGTTCCTAAAAATATTTTATTTAATAAACTAATATTATCCTTTGACTATAAATTTTTATTTTTATATTTTGTTCTTTATTTTCTTGTTTATATTTTCTCTTTATCTTCACATTCCTTACCCTCTTACATGTTAAGTCAAGTGATATAGTTTCTTGCCTAAAAGTTACTATATTACAATATTATAAAGTATTTGTTTAGTAGAATTATTTAATTGTTTGATAATTTTTTTTAATTTATTATTATCTTGTAATAGATTTTGTATATATATTTGTAATCTTTGAATTTCTTGTTTTAAATTATTAATAGAAAATATTTTATAATAATTATTATATAAATACAAGCATATGTGTTTTTATTTTAATTACTAAAAAAATATCATTAAAATCTTTATATGATATTTTTTTTAATAAAAAAAAAAATGTATAAATTTTTTATTGGAAAAAAAAATATTAAAAAATAAACAAAGTTGTGAGATTTGTAATTTAGAAGTAACTCGATATATTAATTATTATAAATGCAAAAATCAAGAATGCAACAAAACAGAAACTGTTTTTAAAAATACTATTTTTTTAAATAGCAATATAAAATATAATAATATATTATTGATAGAATATTTTTGGTTATATAAATTAAATTATATATCAATTAGTATGATGGTGACTTTTTTTTAGTTACTATTATTAAATTTACAAATATGTTTCGAAATTTAGCAATTTCTAAATTAACAAGTGAAGATTTTATTATAGGAGGAAAAATATTATTTGTGAAATTGATAAAAGTAAATTCAAAAAGTATAAAGATTTTTGGGTTGTAGGTAAATTAAGTTTTAAAAAAATTTTAATATAAATATTTGAAATAATAAAATATATACTACTTAATTTTTACTTTATATAGGTGGTATTAAAAGAACCAAAAAAAAAGAAATGTTTTTTTGTTATAACAGAAAATAGAAAAGCACCAACTTTAAGAAGAATATTTAAGCAACATATAAGACCAAGATTAATCAATAGTTCATACAGATCATTGAAAAGAATATAGTTATTTAGATCAATTAAATATAATTCACCACAAAGTAAATTATTCAAAAAATAGAATTCAATAAGAAACTGAAGTTCATACAAACAATATAGAAGGTTTGTGGAATGGTATAAAATTAAATATAGCATCTAAAAATTGTTAAACATTTATTAAAAAAGCATCTTCATGAATTTATTTGGCGACGTAAATATAAAACTAATTTATTTGAAGCTTTTATTAATTTATTAAAATAATTACAATTATTATAAATTGACATGCGGTTTTCAAAAAAAAGGTATCAAAATGGCGCAGCAACCGCAATGCCTTTTTTTTTAGTATTACTGCACGTCAATTTATTGATATCTAAAATAATAATTAATAATAAAAATAAGTATTTTTCCTTACTTCTTTCAGAACTTTGCAAGAAAATAATCTGAATTTCTGGCACTTTACAATAATACCAACTCTAACTTCTTTACTACTTTGCAAGAACATAATAGATTTTCTAACAATTTGCAAAAACGCCAGCACTTTTTAGAAAGTTGCGATATAAGTGAATATAAGCAAATATAATAGTTAAACAAAGAAGAATAGAAATAATAGCTAACTACAGGATAAAAAAATAAATGTATAGAGCTAGTATTATGCAACAAAGTGTGAAAGTAGCTTAAATTATTACTATTTTTTTCATTTTTATTTTTTTTGGTTTTATTTTTTTTTGTCAATTTTTTTATTTTAGAAAATAGTAAATATTAGCAAATATAAGCAAATATTATAGTTAAAACAAAAAAGAAAAAAATAATAGCTAACTGCAGAGTAAAAAAAATAAGTATATAGAGCTAGCATTATGTGACAAAATGCGAAAGGGTTCAAAATATTACTATTTTTTAGTTTGTTTTTTTCATGGATTTAGTTTTTTTTTGGTTTTATTTTGTTGTCATTTTTTCATTTTTTCATAAAAAGTGTATAATAATAAATAATAAAATACATAATATTGATTAAAAATATAGATTTAATTAAAATATAATATATAACAATAATAAATAAAAAAAATATAAAATTTAATATTAAATTGCGAAACCTTGTGAAAATATACAAAAACATGCAAAAACATGCAAAAATCTGTAAAACATTTAAAAAATTTGCAAAAAGCATAATTATGTGAATATTATTATTAATAGATTATTAATTGATCATAATATATTATTGATTTATGCCAGTTTTCACTAGTTTTCACAAGTTTTCAATTTTTGTTGTTCGTAATATTTTTGCTATATTTTGAATTTACTATACTGTAAATATTTGTAATTATTATACCTTCGTAATACTCCAAAGTTACTATAGCATAAACTTTCGTAATTATTAACTCTATGTAATACTTCAAAGTAATTGTAAGTTTTTCGTCTGCGTAAAAACTTACAGAGGTTTACACATATTTTTTTTGCTGATGTATACTAGAGTTGCAGGTAAAACTAATTAATTTTACTAGTTGAAACTGGTGAAACTAATGAAACTTAAAAGTGATTTGGTGAAACTAGTGAAACTAAATGAAACTAGTTGTATAGTGGAACTGGTGATACTGGTAATACTGGTGAAATTGGTGATACTAGTAAAACTAGTGAAACTAGTGAAACTGGTAATAATAGTAATTTTGTTGATACTGGTAATACTAGTGAAACTGGTAATATTAGTGATACTACTGTAGTAATACTAGTGAAATTGATGAAACTAGTGAAATTGGTAATACTAGTGATACTAGTGATACTAGCCAAACTGGTAATACTGATAATATTTAAAATTTTTAAAAAATTAACTTTGGTTTAAATAATTTTTTAATTTATTAGTAATAAAACTGTTTAAAATTACATTATTTAAATTTTATTATTAGTATTATTAGTATTACTAATATTGCTAATTTACTAGTAATACTATTTTTATTAGCATTATTAGTATCACTGGTATCACTAGTATTACTGACATCAATAGTATTACTAGTATTACCAGTTTTACTAATTTACCAGTTTTGCCAATTTTACCAGTATTATCAGTTTTAACAGCATCACCAGTTTTATTAGTTTTACTAGTTTTACCAGTTTCATTAGTGTCACTAGTATCACCAGTTTCACCAGTATTACCAGTTTCACTAGTATTACCAGTTTTACTAGTATCACTAGTTTTACTAGTTTTACCAGTAATCCCAGTATTACCAGTATCACTAGTTTTACCTGTATTACTAGTTTTACTAGTTTCACCAATGCTAATTAGTAATTTGTAATTGGTGAAAATCGGTATGCTATTACAATTTAGTTTTACCAATAGCTTTATTCTATACTATTAATTTACAAAAAGATTTTACAATTTATATATATATATTTATAAATTATAAACAATTTTAATATACTGTACAGTTGATTATTAAAATACGATGCTCTTTTTGACGATCTCTCAAACCAACAATCACTGAACAGACCTGCAACCAAGTGTTTAGTTAGTATAGGAAATAATATACAAAACTTCTCTTGTAGCAACTAAATCTAGTAGTCTTAAGCTTGATGAGTCTTCAGATTATTTTAAGAACTGAAATAGAGTTGAAAAAAAACTCCTTTTAGTTTTTGGCTTCCTGATGAAAGTCTACAGAACTATCAAACAAGTAGTTGGTAAATACCAGAAGTACATATCAAGAACTTGTAGAAGCATTAGTGGAAGCAAGCTCCTGGTTTTCTATACTATTCTATACTTTGCAAACTCTCATACTCTCTTTACGTTGGTTTCCTAGCCTCCCATACGGCTTTTCGCAAAATTTTTACCAAAAAGTGAGAATTTTGGCGTACTTCCTCCAAAAAATCAATATTATTTATCTATCTCAAAATGGAAACTCAAGTCACAAAAAGTCATGAGAAATCACAACACAGCTACCAACGTGTTCACATGTATAGCAATGATTGATGAATGTCTACAGAGGTTCTTTTAGAAAAATTTTGATTGGCGTATCTTGACCTCTTAGTATAGTTTTTTCCTTATAGTTTTTCACTTTAGATAAAGTACCAAGATCTTGTTTAATACTGTATAATTTTTACAAGCGTAGTATAGGCTTCGATTATACTATTATCTAGATTGTTTTTCTTTTCTCTTTTGTTTTTTCTTTTTGTCGTTTTCTTTTCTTTTCTTTTGTTTTTTCTTTTTCTCTTTTATATCTCTCCCTTTTTTACTTATTTTCTATTTTGTCTGTTTTTACTTTCTCTCTTTTTCATGCCCTTTATGAAGAAAGAAAAATTTAAAGAAAGAAAAAAAACGATCCTGATATGGCAAACAACGCTAGTGTCAGTGATAGTTGGGCATACATTGTACAAAAGTTTGAGCAAGTTCGGGCTCCAACTTGAGACGAAAGGTTGTTATAGCAGATCGCTTTGGGTACTTAGTACTTGAAGAGTTTCTTTTTGATAAAATTAAATTGTAATCAGTAACAGCATTGTATTACCTTTCTCAAATAATAAAAAGAAGCAGGATCATTAAATATAAAAAAAAATATATATATATACTGTACAGTTCTTTGAATTAATAGCATAGCAGTTATATTCAGAGAATACAAATTAAAAGGTTGCTAGTTCAATTCTTCTCAAAGACAAAATAACAAAAGCTAGCTTGTTAGAGAACTAAAACACTATGAGAGACAGAGACCCAACAACAGATTTAATTGGGCAGCTATTATTCTAAAAATTTGTAACTATGGCATTAGCGAATTATATATACGTAATCTTATATAAAATATTACGGCCCATAATATTACAAAAATCTTATGATCAATCGGTATATTACGTAATGTATTATATTATATTATAGGTAATATTGCAGTTATTATTTTGAAATATTTTGAAAGATACCCAATATAAAAATGCAAATTACCTCCTAAATGGGTCGCATACTCATGCAAATTAATAAACTAATGTACACAGGAGGTAATATTTTGATATTTTCGCATTGTTTTGCAATATTTTGCAAATTTTGTGATTTTTTTGCATTGTTTCGCAATATTTGACAAATTTTCGCAAATTTTCAAAAATTTTTTAAAAAATAAATAAACAATATGCATATTCACATAATTATACTTTTTTACAGGTTTTCATATTATTTTGAAAGGTTTTACAATTTAATATAAAATTTTACATTTATTTATTTATTATTATTATACATTATATTTTATATTTATTAAATATAAGGTAAATGAGAGTATTGTAGCCAAGTAAAATATCTTGTGATCTAGTGATCCGAATTGATAACTTTTATACCATTTGATTCGTCTCATCAAGACGAATTGAATGATATAAAATTCGTCCAATTCCGATCACTAGATCACAAGATATCATCATTTATACAAAATATGTTTTTGCGCATATTTGAATTAATTATTAAATATTCATTGAATATTTAATAGTTAATAACTTTTGATCCACTGGTCCGTTTTGGATAATTTTACCACCAAAATGACCATCTTAGTGAGACGATTCTAGCAAGAATAAAATTATTAAAATCTATTCACAGGGTTCTGAGATCAATATAAATTTATCTTATTTTATAAAATTATATTAGTAAATCTGCAAAATTTTTATATATTTATCTTTAACAATCTTGGGATTCTGTAATTGGATTTTAATGATTTTGTACTTGTTAGAATTATTTCACTAAGACGGTCATTTTGGTGGTAAAATCATCCAAAACGGACCAGTAGATAAAAGTTATTCGTTATCAAATAATTGGTTACAACACCCCTCAGAATTTAGTTTTTATATTATATTTGTGTACTAATTCTTTATATCTAAAACTATATATAATATAAAGATTTTATTACAGTAATTTATTCTTTATTAAATATAGTTCAAATAATAAAAATTCTACAAAAATCTATTTGCTTATTAAAAAAATTTTATTAGTAGAAACTTTAACCTGGCCACAATACTCCATTTACCTTATATTTTTAATTAATATTATATATTTTATTATATATTACATTATTATATAGTATTATTTTTATATTGTTACAAATATTTTAATCTACTTTCGCACTTCGTTGCATCTAATTCTATTACTATATACAAAAAACTAGCCCTACACACTTATTATTGTTCACCCACAGTTAGCTATTATCTTCGCTTCTTTGTTTTCTATCGTCTTTGTTTGACTACTTCTTTTGTTTTGGCTATAACTTTCGTTTTGCTCTCTTTTTCTAAATAATTCAAAGTGAAAAAAAATAAAAAAAACATTTCTCAGAAGTGTTGATGTTCTTGCAAATTGCTAAAAGTCAGAAATAAATAAACTAAAATAAAAATTAAAAAAACAAGTAAAAAAAAAAATTTTGAAAAAACAAAAAGTATAAACAAACAAATAAAAAAAATAAATGAAGAACCAAATCTTTATTTCTCTGAAATAAGAGTTCGTGTTCTTGCAAATTCAGAAATTGCAAAAGCTAGGTTAGTGATTTGAACCTGGTTGGGCTATAATCGGTTAACTGACCCGAACCAAATAAATTTCGGGTAGCCAGTTGAGTAAATGCTTAATCAGTTGACCCATACAACCAGTTGAGAATCGGTTAATAAAATGAAATGATATCATTAAAGAGCAAAGGTTCTGAAATGCTCTGAAAAGAAAATGGATAAACATAGTAGACGAGACAAAAATTGAAATAAAGGTCCGAGAATTTCCAAAAGTAAACGTGAAGTAATCTTATTCGATTGAATCGGTTGACACCAAATATTTTGGTTCAGTTAACCAATTAAGGAAAATTTTCTCGGTTCAAATCACTAAGCTAGATTAATGTTTTTGCAAAATGTTAAAAAAGGCACAAAATAACAAAAAAGTCTGGATTGGTTTTCTTGCAAAGTGCCGAAATAAAATAAATTAATAAAAAAATTTTAAAATAAAACAAAAAAAACAAAAACAAAAAAAATGAAACAAAAAAAATAAATGACATAAAACCTTGCAAAAACTTGCAAAAACTTGTGCCTAACTAAATCATTTCTCTAAAGAAGTGTTTTTGGTGTTCCTGAAAGTGTCAGAAGTCTGAGTAGGCATGCACAAGGTTTCAAAAAGTTGTTTGTTTTTTTGCAAAAGTGTTCTTGTAAAGTGCCGAAATAAAAATAAATAAAATTAAATTAAAAAATAAATAAATAAAAAAAAATGAAAAAAACAAATAAAAACAAAACAAACAAAACAAAAACAAAAAACAAAACAAAAATAAAAAATGAAATGAAAACAAAAAAGTGAAAAAAACAAAATAGAAAATCTAATTATAAACAAAAGATCTAATCTAATCTTGTAGTACAGGATTTGAACATCATTAAACTATTTCAAACTATTTCGAAAAATTAGTCTAATGTGCAATCCAGGTTACAGATCTACTGATCCAGCATGGTTTTCTAGTCCTAAATATTTTGAAAAAGTTTGAAATAATTCGTAATATATTTCGAAATATTTCAAAATTACTTTCAAAATATTTCAAAAATTTGATATTTCGAAATATTTCGAAATATATTACGAAATATTTTGCTTATATTACAGTTCGTAAAACCTTACGTAAGGTTATACTATTATAAATTTGCTAATGATGAAGCAAAACATATAGAACCTGATTTGAAATAATTGAAGTCACAAGATGTAATATGAGGTCTAAATTTGAAATTTGTAATACTATATGAACTTGTAGCACTATCAGACCAACAAGTGAAATCCCTGCTTGAAAAACTTCAATATTCAACTTCTTTAGAAATTGGTACAGCAGGTTGTATAAAGCTTATAAGAAGTAACTGGATAACATCAGGCCTGGAATGATAAAACTTGGAAAACTTTAAACCCTCTATGATATAGAGATAAATAAGTTGAAAAAGATCATAGCGAAACTTAATAAAAAAAAATATATATATATATATATACCATAGCATGGACTATAGTACCTTCTATATTAAAGTACTCTTCTCAAAAAAATTATATAGTAGAATATAAAATAGGGTACTGCTATTTACACCATGGTTTTTGCTATTTGCACCATGGATTTTGTGTAACAGTAGATCATCAATCAACCTTTTCTATTTGCACCATGATAATATATGTTGCACCAATAAAAACTCGCCTTTTTTTGTAGATTAAAGTTATTTCGCACCATTAATGCTGTGTAATATTATACAAGTCTTGTTTTGGTAATCTAGTAGGCCTGCTAACCTAATTTTATAATGCGGCCAACCCTAACCCTAATTTTATAATGTGGGCCAACCCTTACCCTAATTTTTTAAGGCCTTAAAAAATTAGGGCAAGGGTTGGCCCATATTATAAAATTAGGGTTAGGGTTGGCCGCATTATAAAATTAGGTTAGCAGCCTACTAGATTACCAAAACAAGACTTGTGTAATGTTATACAACATTAATGGCGCGAAATAACTATTAATCTACAAAAAAAGCGAGTTTTTATTAGTGCAACATGAATATAGTCCAAGGTTACACAAAATTGCAAAAATCTGGCCCGCATTATGTTAAGGCCTTAAAAAATTAGGGTAAGGGTTTGCCCGCATTATAAATTTAGGGTTAGGGTTGGCCCGCATTAGATTAGGCTACCAAAAGAAGATTTGTATAACATTACATGACATTAACGACGCCAATAACTGTTAATCTACAAAAAAAGGCGAGTTTTTATTGGTACAACATATATTACTATGGTGCAAATAGAAAAGGTTGATTGATAATCTACTGTTACACAAAATCCATGGTGCAAATAGCAAAAACTATGGTGTAAATAGCAGTACCCTATAAAATATCAATTAGGTATATCTTATATAAAAAATTTTTTCATATAAAAAATTATTTAGTATAGTACCCAGATACTTACTTAGATTTTGTCTATAAAATGTAATATATCTGTACTATAGTCTGTGCTGTACAGTATATATATATTTAAATTACATGATACCAATTCTAAATTATATGCACTATTTAAAAGTTTAGTAGATTTAAATAAATTTAGTTCAAGTTTTAAAAGAGTATTAGAACCCCAAAATATACATAAATAGATTAGATTAATTATAAAATTACTAAAAATAAAAAGATTTGCAAAAAAACTTAAAAATAAACAAATAATTACTATAAATAGAGGATTGCTTAAGCCAGGTACATCATGAAATTACCTGATTTTTTGATTTTTAATTAGAATTAGGGTTAGGGTTGGGTTAGAGTTAGGTTAGAAGATAGTTTTTATATAGTAAAATCGCATTTCTGACACTTTTACTTAGTCAAACAAGACAGTTTGAATAGTCATTTTTTATATATTTTATGTTTTTGCCTTTGCCGTCTCGCTTTGTTTTGTTCGGACTGATTTGGGTTATATACAGTATTGGGTAATTTCATGATGTACCTGGCTTTAGCCTATCTCTATAAATAGAAATGATCTGTATAAAAATAAGCAAACTAATATTTGGGTCCTGAGTATTGTAAACTAAATAAAAAAATTTTTTTAATTTTTTTATAAGAGTAAATTTATTCATCGCTTCATATGATGTGCCTTATATGAGCATGGTGGACATTTGATTTGATTGGCTTGAAGATCACTGAGTTACACAATATAAAAAATTTTTTGAAGTAACCCTTACTATAAAAAACCATATCGTCAATTAGCAATTTATGGTTTCACATAATAAAATTTTTTTAAACTATATTATAGTATTCTTTAGTTCTTTATACGTCTTTTAAAAAAATTAGTATAGATCATATACCTTAAAAACCTTGCTTAGTGGAAAAACCAGAAGACAAAAAAGCATTAGCAGAAGCACTTTGCAAACACTTTGCCGACTTTTAAAGACAATGAACGGATCAAATGATAGAAAAGCATGAGAAGAAACAGTTTTCAAGAAACCCTCACTAATCTTTATTTTATTTATTTTTTTTTCAATTAAAGTGCCCGTCTTGGAACTTAGAAATTTTATTCAAGATATTAGGACCGTCGGTATCCTCTAAGGGAAATACCGACATTTGTTACATAAATGAGGATACATCTAGCCACACGTACTCTTTTGGTGTCTAATTTAAGTGGTCCGCCCAAGGGTTCCACACTAGCTGCCATACCTGCAACCCAACTACGAGAATTGCCTATTTAAACCCTCTGATCCTAGACGAAGATACATCTAGCCACATGTACACTTTTGGTGTCTAATTTAAGTGGTCCGCCCAAGGGTTCTACACTAGCTGCCATACCTGCAACCCAACTATGGGAATTGCCTATTTAAACCCTCTGATCTATGTTCCGCCTGCCAACCCATCTTGTATTACCAGAACAGGCCTGTTACATAAGTCAGTCAGCAAGTTCTGGATACTTATCCATTGCCTTAGTACCCAGCCAGGTATTCCCGGTCCTGTTATCCTCGACGGGAGACTTGATAGAGCGGTACCTGTCCCATATCAGATATTCACCTACACTTCGGTACTTATCGCTATGACCGAGGCCAACACTTGCAAGACAGGGTTACCCCTGTCCTCTTACCAATACCTACTTCTGCCCTTGTAAGGTTCGCTCCAACTCTGGTACCCACCATCACTTTCCTATCGGTCTTTCACTGGTTTTCCCAGACTTCCAATCCAGTTGGCCCGGAAGGGTTGATTTACCTGGCATTAGGTGCCATCATGGGTTTTCTCCCCCTGGTACCTACTTCTATAACATAGGTCCTTTTCCACCGGTAACTGATCCGGCGACCAGGTTGGTAGACCTTGTCCTTGAGGTCGATGTCTAGTACTTCGGTTCTGGTCCAATATTCCAGTTTTGGTAGCACCGTCAAAGATCTTTGCTACCTCTTTACTCGGGTCTTGCCAAATGGGTTTCTGTTTCTCCGGTTCCTTGGATTTGTCTATATCATGAGACACAACTTCGCCCGAAAGCTCCTATTCAAGATGGTAACCAAGGACTACAGGTAATGTACCCAACTGATCAGCAGGAAACAGTTACCGGAATATAGGTCTATTTTTTCAAAGCGTCATCAGTGGAATTTGAACCCTAGTCCTGCCACTTGGGAGTAACAACTTACCAACTTCTCTAAATCACCATACCCTTTCTCATTAATTTTTATAGTGCTTTTCAAAAAGATATGATACATGGTTTTTGTAATCAAGAAAATTTTGAGATATTCGATCGATTACATTTATATTCAATTTTTTTTGTTTTAATTTTTTTTTTATTACAAGAATTAATTTGTTTTCTCATTTTTTAGGCATATTTTTTCATATAGTAGCTATTAAGAAAGGAGAGTATATGCATTTTACCAATTTAATACTAATATTTACTAAAGATAAGTTTTTGATTTACTCGAATAAATCTCTTTAACCTATACTAGTTTACTTATTTTATTTTTCTTATTTTATTTTTCTTTAAGTAAAATCGAAGGGAACTTCTCTTATTGTACCTTTCTTTATTGAAGTAAATTCACTCATTTATATATTTAGATTTAATAGAAAACGCGTTAATCTACATTAACGTGCTATCTAACACGCTATATGCTATTAACAATAATAATGCTAAGCCTAACACGTTGGAAATAGTGATTGATTAAAATTTTTTGTTTTTTTATTATTATGCATTTTTTTTTTTATTACAAAGATTAATTTATTTTTTCTGTTCTTTAGACTATCTGTGCAAATCCTTGCTTTTAATCGGTGCATTATAACTATTAAAAAGGTAGAGTGTATGCATTTAACTGATTTAACTCTAATAGTTACTGGAAGATAAGTTTTTAATTTACTTGAGTAAAGGTTCCTTCAGCCTACACTAGCTTAGGGAGCTTCCAGAAATTACGTAATTTTTTGTTACTAATAAATTTCAAAATTTTACCCCACCCACCCAATCAAATTTTATATTTTTTTAAAAATTATTTATATGTCCAATTTTTTGAATTGATAATAAATTTTGATCCACTAGTCCGTTTTGTACGATTTAACTACCAAAATGCTCATCTCAATGAGACGATTCTAACAAGCCCAAAATCATTAAAATCTAATCACAGAATCCCACGATTGTTCAACTTTTGTATAATTTTAATAGTAATTTTTTAGAATCACTAAGTAAATTTCTTTAACATAGAATAACTTTTGATCCACTGGTCCATTTTGGATGATTTAACTACCAAAATGTTCGTCTCAGTGAGACGATTCTAACAAGCCCAAAATCGCTAAATTTCAATCACAGGATCCCAAGATCGATAAAGATTTGTATTGTTATTAACAATACAAATCTTTATCGATCTTGTGATCCTGTGATTAGAATTTAGCGATTTTGGGCTTGTTAGAATCGTCTCACTGAGACGAACATTTTGGTAGTTAAATCATCCAAAATGAACTAGTAGATCAAAAGTTATTTTATGTTAAAGAAATTTACTTAGTGATTCTAAACAATTACTATTAAAATTACACAAAAGTCGAACAATCGTGGGATCCTGTGATTAGATTTTAACGATTTTGGGCTTGTTAGAATCGTCTCATCGAGTCGAGCATTTTGGTAGTTAAATAATCTAAATTGGCCCAGTAGATCAAAAGTTATCAATAATTTTATAATTTTATACTTTTGGCCAAAATTATAAAATTTTTACCAGAATTATAACCTGATATTTTGGCGACCCCACCCACCCAACCAAAAATTACGTAATTTCTGGAAGCTCCCTTACTCCCTTTATTTTTCTTTAAATAAAATCAAAGGGAACTTCTCTTCTTGTATCTCCCCTTATTAAAATCGAATTTATTCGTTTATATATGTTGCAAGTGGAAACGGAATTTAAGTGAATTCAGAATTTCTTTGTTTAATTAAAGTTAGGGTATAGGTGTGCATATGAGAAACTCAACCCAGTTTTATATAATAATTCCAAATCCACTTAGATTCCGTTTCCACTTATTTAGATTTATTAGACAACACGTTAATGCATTATCTAGCGCATTAATGTGCTATCTAACATGCTACATGCTATCAACAATGATAATACTAAGCCTAACATGTTGGAGATGGTGATTGATTAAAATTTTTTGTTTTTTTTATTATTATGCATTTTTTTTATTACAAGGATTAATTTATTTTTTTCGTTCTTTAAACTATCTGTGCAAATCTTTGCTTTTGATCAGCTCATTATTATAACTATTAAGAAGGTAGAGTGTATGCATTTAACTGATTTAACTCTAATAGTTACTGTAAGGTAAGTTTTTGATTTACTTGAGTAAAGGTTTCTTCAGCCTACACTAGCTTACCCCCTTTATTTTTTTTTAAGTAAAATCAAAGGGAACTTCACTAGAACTTCTCTTCTTGTATCTACTCTTATTAAAGTCGAATTCATTCGTTTATATATGTTGCAAGTAGAAATGGAATTTAAGTGGATTCAGAATTTCCTTGTTAAATTAAAATTAGGGTATGGGTGTGCATATGAGAAACTCAACCTGGTTTTATATAATAATTCCAAATCCACTTAGATTCACTTACAACATATACATTTAGATTTATTAGACAATACATTAATGTGTTATTTAGCACATTAATGTGCTATCTAACACGCTACATGCTATTAACAATGACACTGCTAAATCTAACACGTTGGAGATAGTGAAGGACCCCGAAGAACTCTAATACAACTCAGAAGATTTTAAAAAAAAAAATTTTGTATAGAAATTCATCAAACATTGCATTTTTATATAGCAAATTTTCAAATTTTGCTCTATTTTATACATCTATTTGGCTAAAATACTACTAAAATTATACAAACTCAGATCTAAGTTGTATTAAAGTTCTTTGGGGTCCTGATGGTAATTGATTAAAAAATTTTGATTTATTTAATTTTTTTTTTTTATTATTATACTTTTTTTGTTTATTAAAAGAAATAATTTATTTTTTCCCATTCTTTAGGCTATCTGTGCAAATCCTTGCTTTTGATTAGGCATACCTTTTTACATTATAACTGAGAGTGTATGTATTTAACCAATAACTCTAATAGTTACTGAAAGATAAGTTTTTGTTTTACTCAAATTAAGGTTTCTTCAATCTACACTAGCTTACTTCTTTTATGTTTCTTTAAGTAAAATTGAAGAGAACTTCTCTTCTTGTTTCTCCTTTTATTGAAGTCGTATTCGTTCATTTATATATATTGCAAGTGGAAACAAAATTTAAGTAGATTCAGAATTTTCTTGTTTAATTAAAGTTAGGGTATAGGTATGCATAACCCAGTTTTATATAATAATTCCAAATCCACTTAGATTCTGTTTCCACTTACAGCATATACATTTAGTTTTATTAGCTAACATGTTAATGCATTACCTATTGCATTAATGTACTATCTAACACACTAAGAGTGCCAGGATGTAGATGAGATTTTCCGGGGCACGTGGACTCCGACTCTCCGACCCTACCCCAGATGATCATGCATTATTGTGATGATTATGTACCGGATAATTTAATCTTTTTTTAATTTTTTTTTGTTTATATCATAGTACTAACTTTCAAATCATCGTTGGAATCGTCACATTTCGTCGTTCATCATCCTTTTGTCGCTTTTGGAGTTGTCGTTTCAGTTGGTGATACTGTCAATTTTGGTAGGCTTCGTAGTGTTTTTACTTTATGTTTAGTGTGTGTCATGTTTAATGGTTAACTAGCACCATTTTGGAATCTTCGTTATTAGAGTTGTTGCTTTTGGAGTTGTCGTTTCAGTTGGAGTTTTCGTTTTTGGAACCATTATTTCGGTTGGTGTTATTATTTTTGGATTTGTCGCTACATGGAGTAAGTTTTCGTTAGTCTGTTGTCGATTTCAGTGGACTTTTATCTTTTTGTTTTAGTATACGTTGTGTTTTACTAACCAGTCTTCTATTTTTGGATAGTCATTTCCGGTCAAGTCTTCGTTACTAGAGTCGTGAGCATGTTGGTTTTGTCTTGTAGTTTCGTTTCTGTAGTGTTGAGTAATATAATAAAATTATTTTAGAGAATTATAGTTAGTTAGAATTATACTGTAGTTAGTTAGGATTATAGTTAGTTAATGGTTAGGGCTAGACTTGATAGGGTTGAATAATAGAATTAATTCTCTGTGAATTAATTATTGGTGAGTTGATCGAAACCGATACTATTAAATAAATATAACTTAATAAAAAAAAAATTCAATAAAATCAAATTCATTTATCTAAATAAAATTGCAATAAACGCAATTTGAATATTGTCATTTTAGAATCGATATCTATTAAAAAAATGCAAGCGAAAAAATTTAGAAATAATAATAATAATAATAAATAATAATAATAATAATGATAATAATAATAATAATAATAATAATAATAAATTAATAATAATAAAATCGAATAAAAATGAATTAATATATGCTTGTCTAAATATTAATGCTAGCTAAATATTTTGTACATTAAAAAGAATACATTCGAATATTCATTGATAATTAGTAATTCGCATCGGCTGAACTATTTTAATTATTATATTATTTATGATTCATGAATAATATAATAATTAAAATAGGTCAGCCGATGCGAACTACTAATATTCGAATGTATTCTTTTAATGTACAAAAAATTTAGCTAGCATTTAATATTAAGACAAGCGTATATTAATTCATTTTTATTCGCTTTTAATTTTTTAATTTTTTACTTTTATTATTATTAATTATTAATTATTATTATTATTATTATTATTATTATTATTATTATTATTAATTATTATTATTATTATTTTTTTTCGCTTGCATTTTTTTAATAGATATCGATTCTAAAATGACAATTTAGAATTGAATTCAAATTGCGTTTATTTCAATTTTTTATTTAGATAGATGAATTTGATTTTATTGAATTTTTTTTTTATTTAGGTACACTCGGTTTCGATCAACTCGCCAATAATTAATTCACAGAGTATTAATACTATTATTTAACCCTATCAAACCTAACCCTAACCATTAACTAACCATAATCCTAACTAACTATAATCCTAACTAACCATAATTCTAACTAACTATAATTCTAACTAACCATAACCCTAACTAAAATAATTTTATTATATTATCCAATACTACAGAAATGAAACTACAAGAAAAAACTGACATGTTCACGACTCCAGTAACCGAGACTCAACGGAAATGACTACCCGAAAATAGAAAGACTGATTAGTAAAACACAACGCGTACCAAACCAAAAAGATAAAAGTCCACCGAAATTGACAACAACACACTAACGAAAAACTTACTCTATATAGCGACGAATCCAAAAATAATAACACTAACCGAAATAATGGTTCCAAAAATGAAGACTCCAACCAAAACGACGACTCTAAGAACGAAGATTCCGAAATAGTACTGGTTAAACTGTTAAACACGACATACACTAAACGTAAGGTAAAAATATTATGAAGCATACCAAAATCGACAGTATTACCAACTGAAACAACAACTCCAAAAGCAATGAAAGGACGACGAACGACGAAATGAGAGATGTCGAGCTAACAAAAAAAAAGTTAGTACTACCATCAGCGAATTATATATATGTAATATTACGTAAGATATTACGGCCTGTAATATTACGAAAATCTTACGATTGCCACAGGTTATTACGTAATATATTATGTTATATTATGGTAATATTACGGTTATTATTTCGAAATATTTCGAAATATATTGCGAAATATTACGAAATAGACCAAATAAAAAAATGCAAATTACCTCCCCCTACGGAGGTCGCGTACTCATGCAGATCAATAAACTAATGCGTGCAGGAGGTAATATTTTGATATTTTCGCATTGTTTCGCAATATTTTGCAAATTTTAAAATTTTTTAAAAAATAAATAAACGATATACATATTCACATAATCATGCTTTTTTACAGGTTTTCACAATATTCGCACAGTTTCGCAATTTAAAATAAAATTTTATATTTTTATTATTTATTATTATATTTTAATTATATTTAAAAATTTTTAAACAATATTACATATTTTATTATATTATATTTTAATAATTATTATACATTCTTACAGTATTATTTTTACATTATTACATATTATTTTAAATACTTTTGCACTTCGTCACATCTAATTCTATTACTATATAAAAAAACTATTCTAAACACTTATTTTCGCTCACCCCACAGTTAGTTATAAAAAAATAAACTATTATATTCCTAATATTCGCTCATATTCGCTTAT
>QKWP01001686.1:74595-84702 GCA_003550325.1 Gigaspora rosea | reverse complement strand
TTTTTTTGAAATTTTACTTTTTTTTTATTTTTTTTTTGCCTGGTGAATTTTTGTAATTGTTAAAGATCTTTTAATCATTATATATCGTTTAATATAAACAAAAGATCTAATCTGATCTTTTTGTAGTACAGAATTTGAACATTATTCGAACTATTTCGAACTACAGATTTACTGATCCAGCTTGGTTTCCTAGTCCTAAAATATTTTGAAAGGGGTTCGAAATATTTCGTAATATATTTCGAAATATTTCGAAATTATTTTCATAATATTTCAAAAATTGATATTTCAAAATATTTCGAAATATTTCGAAATATATTACATAATATTTTGTTTATATTACGGTTCGTAAGACCTTACGTAAGATTACGCTATTATAAATTTGCTAATGAATGATACTGCTAAATCTAACACGTTGGAGAAAGTGATTGATTAAAAATTTTTATCTATTTAATTTTTTTTTTTATTATGCTTTTTTTTTATTAAAAGAATTAATTTATTTTTTTCCGTTCTTTAGCCTATCTGTACAAATCCTTGCTTTTGATCGGGTATACCTTTTTACATTGTAACTGAGAGTGTATGCATTTAACTGATAACTTTAATGGTTACTGGAAGATAAGTTTTGTTTTACTCGAATTAAGGTTTCTTCAATCTACACTAGCTTACTTCCTTTATTTTTCTTTAAATAAAATCGAAGGAAACTTTTCTTCTTGTTTCTCTTTTTATTGAAGTCGAATTTGTTTGTTTATATATGTTGTGAATAATGTGATTATGCCCTTTCTGGTACTTTATATATATTGTAAAGTTATAGCTTTAGGATTAGTATTGGGTTAGATAGAATTGGTATTGGGCTAGAATTAGTTTAGTTCGTTAGAGTTAGGGTTAGTTTAGTTCGTTAGAGTTAGGGTTAGTTTAGTATGCTAGAGTTAAAGCTAGAATTAGAATTAAATGGTTAATTTTAGATAGTGATTATTTCAAATTTGTTATATGAATTGTTACATATAATAATTTTAAACTTGATTGATTTTTTTTTTACTTGATTAAAAAATATTTTTTTAAAAAAACAAAATGTAGAAAACCCAATTTTTATTATTCAAAAAAAAAAGAAAATACAAATAATTGCTACTAAATCTAACTTGAATCTACTACCGTACTGCATCCTAAATCTATCATGGTATATACAATTCTAACACCCAAATCAAATCACTAAACTATATTAGCTATAACATCCCGAACTACTTCTAGTTCTAACGTCCCAAATCTAACTACTATACTTCTAATATCCTGAATCTAATTATCGTGCCACATTCAGTTCTAATGTGCCAAATCTAACTATCATACTACTACTATGCCGCATCACAAAATCTAACTATTATGCACTTATTATGCTATATACAATTCTAACATCCAAATTTAACTACCATACTATATTAGTTCTAACATCCCAAATCTAACTACTATACTATTTCTAATTCTAATGTTCCAAATCTAACTACCCTCCCGAATCTAATTACTATGCTACATCTAGTTATAATGTCCCAATTTTAACTATCGTACCATACTATATCCCGATGACTAGTTTTAACTCTGAATCTAATTACCACCAATTCTAATATCTTGAATCTAACTATCATGCTATGTAGTTCTAACATTCTGAATCTAATTACTATACTACATACAATTCTAATATATCTTTTGTGCTATGTCTAGTTCTAATATTCCAAATCTAATCACCATACTACATCCAATTCTAATGCCTCGAATCTAACTATTGTGCTACATTTAGCTCTAATATCTCTAACTATTGTGTTATATCTAGTTAGAATCTAACTACTATGTTCAGTTCTAACTACCTATGCTACGTCTAGTTTTAATTATTATACTATATCTAATTCTAATTACATGCCATGTCTAGTTCTAACTATGCTATATTTAGAGTTCTAATTAAGATAGCGAAGATTTTGAACTAAACTTAAAATTTTCAACAATGAAAGTTCAAATTTCTAAGGGTGACACTAAGACAACGAAAGCCTCAAGACTCTGCAAGCAATAATACAAAAAAAGCAAAATCTTTAGCGATTATATGTGAAATCAACTTGGTAACAGTAAAACTTTAATTAAGCATAGCAGAAGTTCACTTAAATATGATTGGCAACGATCTTTTTTTTATATAGTCAACTATAATTTTTAAAGTACTTTTATAAGTAAAAATCGTCAGGTCATATGAGAAATTTTTTTTTGTAATACGTAATGTAGAAATCAACTTGAGTTATTAGTATTTTACCTTGGGTTTTACTGTTTTTTAACTTGGGATACAGTGGGATATAGAAGTTTTAAGATCTAGATTAGTGATGCCACCGAAATTGATTTTTAAAAAAGATCTATTTCATCTTCATTAGAAAAAATTAAAATTTTTTATAAGGAAGAGCAAATAAAATTTATATAAATATGTTCCTTATATTTTCATCTATTCAAAAAAAGTATCAAATAATTTAGTCTTTCAAGTAAATTAGGTCAAAAACAATTTCATCTTCAAATTTTAATTTCGGGTTTTAGAACCCGAAATGCTTTCATTCTCATATATAATCTAGATGAGAAGCAAAGATTTTAAAAGGTCAAAAGGTAGTTTGGCAATCTAAGCAATTGGTAAGTGAAGTTGCAAGATTTTATTTCACTAGTTTTTGCTTGCCTAATAAAAAATACTATTTCGAACTACATTCTAAACTGTACTTTAATTTTGTTGTTATATTTATTTAGATATAAGTATAGCTTATAAATACAGTACAACGTCTATTAGTAGTAGTTAGAAATGTTCATGTATCTTGAATCTAGTTTAATAATATATTATGAAACTTAATTGTTTATTGTAAATTAATATACTTATTACTAAAAGAATAGTATATATATTGTAAAAGATGAATTAAAGTAGCTATTATGAAACAAATTAATGTATTGTAGTCTATAACACGTGTCTTCAGAAAGTATTAACTAATTTTTTGAAAGCAATAAATTCTCGTCCGGGTATAGTTGATACTTTATCTAGGGTATGACCAACATTTTTTTTGTGATGTTTTGACAACAAACAAAATGAACTTCCGCTATGCTTAGCAACTATATTTAGATTTATATAATGATCTATATTATGCATATTGTTTATTTGTTTACATTTTTTAACCAATCAAATTGACTGTCTGCCATGCTCCTTATATGTCACTCTCCCAATCAAATTTCAAGATCAGGTATAACATTACACGATCAAAAAATTCAAAACAAATAGTCCTTTTGTCAAAAATCGTCTATAATTTAAAATTGAGTATATGAAACTACTCTTAGGATTCTAACAAAAAAAATTTCTTGCAAAATTTTACTATAAAGCCTCTTTCACCTATATACACAATCTATATCTCACCCTAACCCTAACCAATGAAAAAACGGGTTATTTTAATTGTTTTGATTTACATTACACCTGATTTTATGATTTGTGAAAGATGCGACAACATTGCACGTGTGATATAAGTTATTTCTTTTTATAAATTGGATTATTTATATAGGGAATAGAAATTTGTTGTACCTGTGACATGTCGCATCCCCGATTCCAACCAATCAAATCGCACAATTTTGTAGACAAAAAATTTTAAGTTTTAAAAATTAAAAATTTTACTAGTAAAATGTAAAAATAAATAAGCAATATCAAAGTATATAATATAAAATTTTATTCTAAACAACTTTTTCTATATCATAAAGATAGATTGTCTTAATAAAAAAAATGTTTTATAAGAAAAATCAAAAATTTTGAATGTTTATACATATAAAACTTTTTTTTTACTAATATAATTTATATGTATGTTTAAGTATTACATGTAAAATTTTTATACTAAACAACTTTTTCTAAGTTAAAAAAGTAGATTGTTTTAGTAAAAAAAACTTTTATATATCTGATATGCTAACTTTGAAAATTTTTAATTTTTCTTATAAACCGTTTTTTTTTTTTGCTAATTAACCTGGTGGTCATATTCTATTTTATTATATAATAGGAATTACATATGCAAATGTAAATTTGCTGCCAGTTTTTTAACCTTACAACTAAAATAAAACTTATTTAGTTACTATAGGCACTTATTTTGACGTGCCTAAGTAGATTTTGTCTCACCAATACTAGGATATCTATGTACTTTTGAATATTAAATCACTGACTTGGATCCACAGCCAGTCACAACCACTAACTTTTTTTTAAAACTTCTTTCATCTAGATCCAACAGAGATATTAACTAACAATAACTGCATACAGAACTAAAAAAAAAATCTTAACAAATATATGAAAGGGGGATAAGAAAGAATGAAAACAAAGGGGTAAGTAAAAAAAGAGAAAAAACTACAAAATCTAAACAAAGAAACAAAAATAAATAGACAAGATGAAAAAAGCAAAAAAAAAGTCATATATATTTTGAAGAAAAAGAAAATAAAACAAAAAAAGAAAGTATAATTAGCAATAAAAATTATATAATACTGCGCAAGGAAACGCCTTGCCAAAGTATTATATGTACATAATAGAAAATGAGAAAACAATTTGGAATTTAGTTTCCGCAGATCTGCCTACTTTACTGCACCACGTCTCATTATGCGTTCGTTCCTGTTTATCCACCTGCATACCTTCTTCCCGATTAGGTTAGGAACAACAATGCCGATCTTTTGGAGGGGTACGCCGTTCTATCCAAAATTCCAAAGAAAAAACTTTAAGCGAAAATATGATAGTAGATATATGGTCAAATATGTTCTTGCAACCAAAAATCTTTAAAGAGAGTATTGAAAACTCATTTTTTAGTTCACCACCTAGCCAGGCTATAAAACCTTTGTTGACGAAAGAGAACTTCTACCAGAATTTCTTGTACCAAGGGCGGCCACTGCTAGTTATCTTGCACAACTGACACTTTTGGCTTATGTGCCAAATATATAAAGAAGTCCCTGAGACTAGAAAAGAGGTTTAAAAACTAGTGTTAATAGCTGCTTCGTCTTTTACTAAAAAAAAATTTTGTTTTTCTTTTGTTCAAAAATTTGTACAAGTGATTGTTGGGAAGAGTATTGTATAAACCGTTTTTTTTTATTAAGACAATCTATCTTTATGACTTAGAAAAAGTTGTTTAGAATAAAATTTTATGTTATATAACATACTATTTTATATATATTTTATACTTTATTAAGTAAAATTTTAAATTTTTAAAAAATAAAATTTTTTGCCTATAAAATTGTGCGATTTGATTGGTCGAAGCAGGGTGCGACATGTCGCAGGTGTAACATGTCGCAGGTGTGACATGTCGCGAGTGTGACATGTCGCGGGTGTGACATGTCACGGGTGCGACAAATTTATTTTCCTATTTATATAATATGAACAGGTCCTACTACAAACTGATTTTATCCAATTCAGCATAAGAGAAACTTGTATCTGATAAATTTTGAAATAGTTGTTATACAAACTATAGTATTTCTATCTAAAAACCAGATTTGCTTAACCATAATAAATTAAACTTAAGATTTTTTATTTATAAGCAAAAGTTTTTTATTTTGAGTATTTCTAGCAAAAAATCTTTTTTAATTGTTTTTAATTACTTTTTTCAAGAAGTTTTTATAAGAACAAAGGTAAAATATTTGGTAATAAGCAAAGTTTATTAAGTTTCTACTATATTTAAATTATAAAACCAAATAATAAATTTATAAATTATTAAACTGTAAGTGTTATACTAAAAAAATTATATATATTTATTAAACAGGTTATATATTATAAATACTTTAACATGATTTATTTTATCTAAACTATAACATATAGTATTGGGCTAAACATTGAACATGAATATCAAACTATTCTTGTTTAGTCTAGTTTAATTTATTAAACAAAAAATATTGAATATTGGATATTGTATAATATATAAATTAACAATTATTATATAACAAATAGCTAATCAAAAATCTTTCTTTGCATTTTATCTATAAGTTGTTAATCATATAATAATAATAAAATCATAAAAAGTTTATTAAAATTAGAGTTAGTATTTATATTAGAGCTAAAAATTAGAAAATATATAAAAAATTGCACAAAAAAACCTTTTTAAAAAATTTTTTATATTTGTTATAAGGACAGGACTAGTCAGCGCCCCCGTGCACTTTGTGCCCCTATTTTAATATCTCAAAATTTTACTAGGGTAACCCTGTTGCGCTTCTAACAAAAAATGATCCTCTTGCGATTTTGTACTAATCTTAATTCTAACCCTAACCCTAATCCTACTTTAACCCTAACTTTACGCGAAATCAATTATTAGTACATCAGGGGGCACAAAATACACAGGTGCACTTTCTAGATTTTTCCTTGTTATAATTATTGAAAATATTAAACTAAATATATATGTTCAATATCTAGTTCAGTCCAATAGTACTAAAAAAATATAATTCATTTAAAGTTCAAAGAACAAATATAAAAAATCAAGTTGTTTTTTTATATTACACCTGATTTAGCTAATAATTATTGTGGCAGCTTATGTTGAAATTGGCTTATGCTAAAAATTTAAATTATTTTATTATGAAATTATAAAATTTTAGAGAGCTTTTTTAGGGCTATTGTTTTATATAGTTTGGTTAAAGTTTAAAGTTAAGGTTATTAATAAAAAAGTATATATAGATTTTAGTAGATATTATAGATTTAAATAAAGATCCTGGATTTCAGCATAAGCTAATTTCAGTATGAGCCATTACAATTATTAGTAATTGTTAGTTTAGGACCCCGAAATATATATAGATCTTTTCTATTTATAGTAATTTTTGCTTATTTTTGAGGGTTTCTACAGATCTTTCTATTTTTGGCAATTTTATAATTAACCTGACCTATCTATGTATATTTCGAGGTCCTGTTAGTTTTCTATTGTTTTGATTGGTTTATTTTATATTATATCTGATATATTTAATATCTAACATATTCAATTAGAATTTAAAATTTGGTAACATACAGACAGCAGGTACACTATTGCTTTGCTTGTAATGTTTTTTGAACAATAAAAAATAGTTGTACATATGTTCAAATGATATATTGTAATATAGTAGATATTTTTGTACTTTCATATTGTGACAGTTATGATATATTATATGATCATGTAACAGTATCAACTCTTTGTCTCTTTGTTTAATTGCTACTAGTTTACTTTATTTTATTTATTATTTATTATTATTTTTTTTTATCTTACAATCTAGCACTTTTATTTTGTAACTCTCCATATAAGCTATCTCTACTATACCTATCTCAGATATGCCATCTGGCTTGCCTTATGTCACCCAAACGACATTTTAGGTCCCTTCTCCCGTGATGTTTCAGTTTTTGTTTATAGAGCTTCAGCTGCTCGAAAAGTTACTGTGAACAAGGCTTCATCTGGCTTGCCTTTTACTGCCCAAATGTTGGTTGGTACTGTATTATTTATACTTCCTGCAGGGACGGCTGATCTTTCTCAGTCTGATTCCCTGTAGGTACATAATGTTATACAAGGAATGCCGCCACAAGTTCATGAAGTATCTGTGGCCTCTTACTATGTCTTGTGATTTTGGTTATTTTCAAATCAGGTTTGATTTTTAAATTCAAATTACCACCTAACAGAATTGAACTAGCAACCTTCGAATAGAGACCTGGGAGCATAATTGCTATGCTATTGACCCGCAGGTCATTTCTTTTTATTTATTATTTATTTATTTATTAATTTGTGATACTACCCCGTTAAACTGTTTATTTTGTTGCGACGCATATCGGCATTATGTAATGTTTGTTATACGTAAGATCATTATACACAATATTATTTTGGTATTCGAATACATTGCATATAGTTTTAGAATAGAAAAAACTACAATTATAAAAAGAACCTAAACATTCTTTTGTAGAAGAATGATCTACTAATAAAAAGCTATCTTCATCTTGAATTTTTTTTAACAAAACCTAACACATTCATATAATCAAACATTTTGATTACTTTTGACAACGACAACAGGACTAGATCGACTACTTGAAGAAAATTCAATTCGAATGTGGCTACGTTCTACAAAATAGAAGACTGATCCATAGTTCTTATGCTAAACTATGCCCTAATTTATAAGCTCACTTATCTGTTCGATCTCATGTTTCTGAAATATTTCAATCAATGCGCTAAAAAATTAGAATAAAACATTACTACCAAAGTACAAAAGTGAAAGTAAAATTTAAAAATTATATTTAGTTTCAACAATATTATGTTTTATGTCTCTTATATACTGTTCTTTATATGCACTTCATCCTGTATATATTCTTCTGTATTTCATTTATATCAATGAAATATTATTAATCTGAATAGAAAAATTAAATAAAAAAATTAAAATTAGTACTGCATAAATATATATAAAAAAAAAATTTTTTTATACTTAGCATTAAAAAAGCTCTTATGCAGTGATGTCATGTCCAATGGTCCAACAACAAAAATTGGACGTTGAATGTTTGGATTTGGAATTTACTATATGTCCAATGTCCAATTGGACTTTGGACATCACATGACTTTCATCACATATGATTGGGCAATATTTGTATTACATTTAATAGACAAACTACTGCGCTAGTATTATTTAATTTCAACCAATCAAATTTATGGATTAGAGCAGGGTCCAAAGATTTAAATCCAAGAATCACGATTGGATGTTTGGATTGGACGTCCAATCCAAAGATGTCCAAGCGTTCAATTTTGTCCAATATACATCACTGCTCTTATGCTCTATGTCAGGACCCTGGACATTTCTCATATAGATCATAACTGATCTGCATGAATTTAGATATTTTTGCTACTTCTAAAATCAAGTAAATTTGCTAAAAGTTGAATTATTACATATAAATTTTATAGTAATTTGCTAAAAACTAAGTTATAATATTTAGTATTGAGTAAATAAATATAGTGCAAATTTTTTTTTAAAACTGTAATTAATAAAAATCTGCGCAAATCTGCAACTCTGTTAATGGTTGTTAAAATTTTTTTTAATTTTTTTGCACAGATTTTTAACAATTCAATAATCTGTGCAGATTGTAAAAAGCAAATAATAATAACAATAAATTCGAATATTCATATATTTTAATAAGGGAAAATAAATTTTCGCACCCCTGCTTCGACCAATCAAATTGCACGATTTTATAGGCAAAAAATTTTATTTTTTAAAAATTTAAAATTTTACTTAATAAAGTATAAAATATACATAAAATAGCAAGTCATATAACGTAAAATTTTATTCTGACCAACTTTTTCTAAGTTATCAAGATAGATTGTCTTAGTAAAAAAAATGTTTTATAAGAAAAATCAAAATTTTCCATAGTTAGTACATATAAAACTTTATTTTACTAAAACGATCTACCTTTTTAACTTAGAAAAAGTTGTTTAGCATAAAATTTTACATGTAATACTTAAACATAAATATAGATTATTATTAGTAAAAAAAAGGGTTATATGTGCTAACGTTCAAAATTTTTGATTTTTCTTATAAACTGTTTTTTTTACTAAGACAATCTATTTTTATGACTTAAAAAAAGTTGTTCAGAATAAAATTTTACATTATATGTTTTAATGTCACTTATTTATTTTTATATTTTACTAGTAAAATTTTTAATTTTTAAAACTTAAAATTTTTTGTCTACAAAATCGAGCGATTTGATTGGCCAGAATCAGGAGTACAACATGTTGCGGGTGTGACAAATTTTTATTCCCTTTTAATAATTTAATTTACAAAATACAGAAAAAATTAAAAAAAAGGGGGTTTTCTATTCATCTCTGGCCAGAGATATATAACATATATATCTCTGGCCTTTTAGCCAATCAAATAACGAGAAAATCACATGATTAAACTTCATGTGTTAATCCCGATCGCCGGTCCAAGGTCGAATGCCATGCTATACCATTACCGGATCCGGATAGATAAGTATTGACACGATCATTTTTGATAATCAGTTTGTTTTTTTTTCTTTCACGTTCACTTTCACGTTCGCTTTCACTTTCTTTGCTTATAATTTTTTTTTTATTTAGATTGCCGCCTTTCGTCATTTTGTACAATCGTTGGTGTCGCCTTGGTGTCGTC
>QKWP01001686.1:60664-73137 GCA_003550325.1 Gigaspora rosea | reverse complement strand
TTCCAGGTTTGATTTCGTCGAACCGTTTTGTTGGATTAGTTTGGGTTTTGCAATAGTTGCACGATTTTGTAGTTCGTTTCTTACGAGTTTGTAGTTCGTTTCTTTGCACCTGTTTTTTTTTTTTTTTTAAATCGTTATAAGTGACGAAAATATGATGTAAATATAATAAAATAAACTCAAAAGAATTAAATAATCGATGATTTTGGGGCATCATTGGTGAAGGGTTGCCGTGTAATAATGCCTAAAGAAAATTTTTCGTATAAAAAAAACTTCAAATATTTTTCTTGTAATTGAATTTGATTGGTCGGTCTGTGGCAAAAATGTCAAGCCCGTAAAGTGAGGTCAGATATCGGGTTGCATGAGTCCTTCCGACTAGTCAGCGATACAAAAAAACGGGTTACGTGACCTTCACTTATTTTAATTGGCTAATAGGCCAGAGATATATAGTTTATATATCTCTGGCCAGAGATGAATAGAAAAACCCAAAAAAAAATACTAAAAATAAATACAAATTACAACATAAACCCGATTTTAATTATCATGCTATATCCCAACTATTGTGCCATGTCCCAATATCACACTATGTCCCAACTATCATATAAATTCTATAAGGACTCTTGAATACATTTATTTACATTATTTTTTTTATATCACCTTTGGTTGTACACTTAATAATATAATTTTCTAAAAAACATAAGTGTAACTGTACAATTTTGCTATTTTAATACTAGTAAATATAGTAGATATCACGTCAATTATCACGATGAACGTTTTTTATAGTCTATTCAGGGGTCCTATTCTATACTAACTATTATGCTACACCTCATGCTAAGTATTGTGCTACTAACTATCATACTATACTAACTATCTTGCTACATCCTGAACTATCATATTATGTCTATTGTACTACGTACATTTTAATATTGTACTACATTCCATAATAACAATTGTACTATATTCATTCTAAAGAAAAAAAAACTGTTAGTACTATATTAAAAAAAAAACTATCGTAAACCAGATACTAACTATTGTGCTCTATCCATTCTAACTATCGTACTATATTCCGTACTATGTTTATTTCATTCTAAAGAAAAAAAATGTTAGTACTATAGTATAATAAAAAAAAAATACTATCATATACTAGGCTTATGATGAAAAAACTAGGTACAAGAAACACCAAATTGGACGGCACCAGTGATAAGAAAAAATTACCAATGCCAATGACATAAAAACTACTGTTACAAGAAAAAACTACCAACAATAAAAGAACTAGATGACACCGATGATAAGAGAAGCACACCAATAAAATGAACAATAATCTGAAACTAAAAAAAGAACAAGAATACCATAAATATTAGTACTGTACTAAAAAAAAAAAAGTAAAAAACAAAAAAAAATCAAATTACTTATTTTTTATACCCGTTCGGTAATCATTGCCGCCTATTTAACGTACTATACATATTTAATATTTAAATAAAAATAAATTATTAATTTAAAATAAAATAATAAAAAAATAAATTAAAAGAAAATTTAAAAAAATAAATAACGTTTAAAAATAAAAGAATAAACCAAAGAAAAAAATAATACTTATCTTGGAGATGATCTAGATCTGATTTAGATCTAGATCCAGGGGACGAAAAGAAAATAAATAATTTTAATAAATAAATAATTTTAATAAATAAATAATTTTAATAAATAAATAATTTTAATAAATAAATAATTTTAATAAATAAATAATTTTAATAAATAAATAATTTTAATAAATAAATAATTTTAATAAATAAATAATTTTAATAAATAAATAATTTTAATAAATAAATAATTTTAATAAATAAATAATTTTAATAAATAAATAATTTTAATAAATAAATAATTTTAATAAATAAATAATTTTAATAAATAAATAATTTTAATAAATAAATAATTTTAATAAATAAATAATTTTAATAAATAAATAATTTTAATAAATAAATAATTTTAATAAATAAATAATTTTAATAAATAAATAATTTTAATAAATAAATAATTTTAATAAATAAATAATTTTAATAAATAAATAATTTTAATAAATAAATAATTTTAATAAATAAATAATTTTAATAAATAAATAATTTTAATAAATAAATAATTTTAATAAATAAATAATTTTAATAAATAAATAATTTTAATAAATAAATAATTTTAATAAATAAATAATTTTAATAAATAAATAATTTTAATAAATAAATAATTTTAATAAATAAATAATTTTAATAAATAAATAATTTTAATAAATAAATAATTTTAATAAATAAATAATTTTAATAAATAAATAATTTTAATAAATAAATAATTTTAATAAATAAATAATTTTAATAAATAAATAATTTTAATAAATAAATAATTTTAATAAATAAATAATTTTAATAAATAAATAATTTTAATAAATAAATAATTTTAATAAATAAATAATTTTAATAAATAAATAATTTTAATAAATAAATAATTTTAATAAATAAATAATTTTAATAAATAAATAATTTTAATAAATAAATAATTTTAATAAATAAATAATTTTAATAAATAAATAATTTTAATAAATAAATAATTTTAATAAATAAATAATTTTAATAAATAAATAATTTTAATAAATAAATAATTTTAATAAATAAATAATTTTAATAAATAAATAATTTTAATAAATAAATAATTTTAATAAATAAATAATTTTAATAAATAAATAATTTTAATAAATAAATAATTTTAATAAATAAATAATTTTAATAAATAAATAATTTTAATAAATAAATAATTTTAATAAATAAATAATTTTAATAAATAAATAATTTTAATAAATAAATAATTTTAATAAATAAATAATTTTAATAAATAAATAATTTTAATAAATAAATAATTTTAATAAATAAATAATTTTAATAAATAAATAATTTTAATAAATAAATAATTTTAATAAATAAATAATTTTAATAAATAAATAATTTTAATAAATAAATAATTTTAATAAATAAATAATTTTAATAAATAAATAATTTTAATAAATAAATAATTTTAATAAATAAATAATTTTAATAAATAAATAATTTTAATAAATAAATAATTTTAATAAATAAATAATTTTAATAAATAAATAATTTTAATAAATAAATAATTTTAATAAATAAATAATTTTAATAAATAAATAATTTTAATAAATAAATAATTTTAATAAATAAATAATTTTAATAAATAAATAATTTTAATAAATAAATAATTTTAATAAATAAATAATTTTAATAAATAAATAATTTTAATAAATAAATAATTTTAATAAATAAATAATTTTAATAAATAAATAATTTTAATAAATAAATAATTTTAATAAATAAATAATTTTAATAAATAAATAATTTTAATAAATAAATAATTTTAATAAATAAATAATTTTAATAAATAAATAATTTTAATAAATAAATAATTTTAATAAATAAATAATTTTAATAAATAAATAATTTTAATAAATAAATAATTTTAATAAATAAATAATTTTAATAAATAAATAATTTTAATAAATAAATAATTTTAATAAATAAATAATTTTAATAAATAAATAATTTTAATAAATAAATAATTTTAATAAATAAATAATTTTAATAAATAAATAATTTTAATAAATAAATAATTTTAATAAATAAATAATTTTAATAAATAAATAATTTTAATAAATAAATAATTTTAATAAATAAATAATTTTAATAAATAAATAATTTTAATAAATAAATAATTTTAATAAATAAATAATTTTAATAAATAAATAATTTTAATAAATAAATAATTTTAATAAATAAATAATTTTAATAAATAAATAATTTTAATAAATAAATAATTTTAATAAATAAATAATTTTAATAAATAAATAATTTTAATAAATAAATAATTTTAATAAATAAATAATTTTAATAAATAAATAATTTTAATAAATAAATAATTTTAATAAATAAATAATTTTAATAAATAAATAATTTTAATAAATAAATAATTTTAATAAATAAATAATTTTAATAAATAAATAATTTTAATAAATAAATAATTTTAATAAATAAATAATTTTAATAAATAAATAATTTTAATAAATAAATAATTTTAATAAATAAATAATTTTAATAAATAAATAATTTTAATAAATAAATAATTTTAATAAATAAATAATTTTAATAAATAAATAATTTTAATAAATAAATAATTTTAATAAATAAATAATTTTAATAAATAAATAATTTTAATAAATAAATAATTTTAATAAATAAATAATTTTAATAAATAAATAATTTTAATAAATAAATAATTTTAATAAATAAATAATTTTAATAAATAAATAATTTTAATAAATAAATAATTTTAATAAATAAATAATTTTAATAAATAAATAATTTTAATAAATAAATAATTTTAATAAATAAATAATTTTAATAAATAAATAATTTTAATAAATAAATAATTTTAATAAATAAATAATTTTAATAAATAAATAATTTTAATAAATAAATAATTTTAATAAATAAATAATTTTAATAAATAAATAATTTTAATAAATAAATAATTTTAATAAATAAATAATTTTAATAAATAAATAATTTTAATAAATAAATAATTTTAATAAATAAATAATTTTAATAAATAAATAATTTTAATAAATAAATAATTTTAATAAATAAATAATTTTAATAAATAAATAATTTTAATAAATAAATAATTTTAATAAATAAATAATTTTAATAAATAAATAATTTTAATAAATAAATAATTTTAATAAATAAATAATTTTAATAAATAAATAATTTTAATAAATAAATAATTTTAATAAATAAATAATTTTAATAAATAAATAATTTTAATAAATAAATAATTTTAATAAATAAATAATTTTAATAAATAAATAATTTTAATAAATAAATAATTTTAATAAATAAATAATTTTAATAAATAAATAATTTTAATAAATAAATAATTNAAAAAAAAAAAATAATAATAAAAAAATTTAAATAATAATTAAATAATAAAAAAAAATTTAAATAAAAAAAAAGGTAAAAAAATAAAAATTATAAAAAAAAAGGTTAAAAATTAGATGTAATAAAAAAAAAATTTTAAATAACAAAAAAAAATAATAATAATACATTTAAAAATAAAAAAACAAACATAATGAATAAAAAAATTTTAAATTTTAAAAAATAAAAAAAAGTAGTGTACATATATACGAGCATCATATTTAAAAAAAAAAACAAAATGATAAAGTAATTTTTTTTTAAAAAAAAAATAAATTAATAAAAATTAAAAAGTTTATTAAATAAATGAAAAAATTTATATATAAAAAAAATCATAAAAATTATTAAAAAAAAAAGTAAAAATTAATAAAAAAAAACCATTAAAAATTAATAAAAAAAAACTGTAAAAATTAATAAAAAAAAAACATAAAAATTAATATATATAAAAAAAAAACTGTAAAACGTAAAAATAAAATAAAAATAAAAAAAAACTGATAAAAGTAATGTACCTACGTGGATTAAAGTAAATAAAAAAAATTAAATAAAAAACCGTGTTTTTTACTTTATTTATTTATTTTTATTTTGGTTTGTTTATTAATTTTTTTCTTTGTATTCTTATTGGCAAGTAAATATTGAAATTATAATTTTAGAGATTATCGCAAATTATAATAGACAGTACCTATTATTAATGTTTTCATTTTTTCGATATTAAGTAATTCTCCTAAAAAAAGAATAAATCGACAAAATATTAAATATAATAATGTAAACTTTTAAATGTTCCACCAAAATTCAAAATGTGACCATTATTTAAATTAACTAATTCGTCAAATTTTAAATTGGACCTTGGTTTAAATTTTAACTAATTTGCTAAAAAAAAATATATAACCTATATGAGAGATGTCCGGGTTCTCCTACGTCTCAGTTTGATTCTTCAAGTTTTCATAAACGTTCAACAAAATCTATTATTCTGGTTACAGAGATACTGCTCTAACAATAACAACTGTTCATTCTTATATAACTTGTCAATCAAGCATAAACAATTTTTAAATATCAAACTTTATAGATAATGATTTTTTTTGGTACTTTTATCAGCGAATTACTCGTGAAAGGGTATATTGGAAGGAACATTGAACATGGGTAGAAGCCAGAGAGTTTAAATAGGCAATCCCCTAGTTGGGTTGCAGGTATGGCATCTAGTGTAGAACCTTCGGGCGGACTACTTAAATTAGACAACCAAAAGTTGTACGTGTGGCTAGTTGTACTCTCGTTATACAAATGTAATATGTGGCACAGTCATATTGACCGGGCCAACCCGCTTGGACCAATAAAGTGCTAGGGTACCTAAGTGGTCACCTTAATATTAAAAAAAAAAAAAAAAGATAATGATTTTTTTCAAAAATGAACTTTCAAAAATAAATGAAAATAAATCTACAATTCACAATCTTTTTTGTTATTAATTCTATAATTATACAGTATATTTAAAACAACCATTAGACTTTCTATTCAATATAGACAAAATAGGCTCTCCAAGAAAAATAATAAGATTGTAGTTTTTGGTAAGTCATTTTCTAATATGGAAAATGTCTACAGCATGGCTTTAAAGCAGTTACTATCAATGTTTTTGTTTAAGGTCACTCCTGTGGTAAAAAAGCGTGGTCAAAATATTTTATAGAGTTATATAACGTTAAGTTAGTGCAATTGGTAGAGCTAAAGTTCAAAAATAATTTAGTAAAGTATTCACAGGCCGTCGAACTGGCATTTTAGGACTTAAACAAATTACATGGTATCAAACTATATCGCTTTTTCAAAATCTATACTTACCAATATTATTTCTTTTGTCTCTTTATTAATCAATCACTTAGATACTACTTATGTTCTAATTCCCAGAATTCCAGATTTATTACAATTACTATTATATAAAAATGATTCAGATGCATAAACTTCTTTAATAAAGACCTTATGATACTACAAATGAACTAAAAATTTTTAAAAAAACTCTAAATCAAGATTGGAAAAAAGAAACAAAAAAAAATAGAAGAGTCGACAATATCAAGTATTAAAAGCAAACTTTTAAAGAAGTCTACGTCCTGAATTTCTGAATTTTTAGAGTAATAATGTTGCACTTTCAAGTAATTTAGAATGTGCAAAGCATTGTAAACCAAGAAGTTCAAAGAAGAATAATATGTACCTGAGCCAAATACAACAAAAGAACTCCAAGTCGGACTATAAAAGATGAAGCTAGTAAAAAAATGGATCAAATTAACAGATAGATTATCAATAAATAATAATCTAACAATCATGTGAGTAACTCATGATTAAGACGAAGACAAGAGAAATACTACCAAATTTCATATAGCTCTACTGGACAAATTGAAAGTTGACTCAATTTTAATAAAGTCACAAGAGATTTAATAAACCTAAGAATAAATAAATAAATCAATGGTCTAATGATGTGAAGAAATAAAAAGTAAAAATTTATCTTTTGGATACAATACAATTTCCAAATATGAAGTTTGAAAAGAAAAAATTGTAGACAGTTGTATTTTTTTTATTTTTTTAGTTTTTTTAAGTTAGTTTTTTTTGAGATTTTGTGTGAATTGCCTGAGTAATTGAATTAAGTTTAGTTTTTTTTTAGTTTTGGTTATGGGTAATCTGAGGCACAAAACTCCTATTAGTTTTTGTTTTAGTTATAGGTAATCCAAGGAACCTAAAACCCAAAGTTTATTTTTTTTAAAGAACTAGTTTAGAATTTTTATAATTACTAGTTGATTATGCTTGGAGGACCTCGTATTCTAAAAAAGGGGGAAGCATAATATAGTAAATATTTTTGTGCTTTTGTATCACAACAGTCACGATGTATCTGGTATTAGACGATCATATAATGGTATTGACCCTTCATTTGATTACTACTAGTTTACTTTATTTTTATTTATTTTTATTAGTTATTTATTATTTATTTATTAATTTGTGTTGCTGCCTCGTTAAACTGTTTATTTTGCCATGATGCATATCGGCATTATGTATTATTCATTATGTATAAAATCTAAAACCACAATTATACCTTATAAATGCAAATATATATATTGAAATTCTAAACCATTAACAACAATAAAATATGAACATACATTATGCATAACATCATTATTAGTATTCAAATATATTGTATATAGTTTTAGGATAGAAGAAACTACAATTATAAAAAGGACCTAAAAATCCTTTTGTAAAAGAGTCAGTTAACGATTTACTATTATGTCTTCTATCTAATAAAGAGTCATTTTTATTTTGAATTTCTTCTAACAAAGACCTAACCCATCCACATAATCAAACATTTTGATTACAATATATTAAATTACTTCTGATATATAGTATAATAAATATAATTTTATAATAGTATACTATTGAGTAATAATTAGATATAATATATTTTTAGTAAAATCTAATAGTTGAAAATATAATAAAATTACTTTAGTTTTTTTTTTTTTTGGAACTGCTATATCTACAACTTTTGGTTATCTATTTAAATAGCTACTCAAAGGTTCTATACTAGCTGCTATATCTACAATCTACATATTAGCATTGCCTATTTTAACTCTTTGATCTTTTGCTTTTTGGATTGATTTCAACTATTTTACTAGTATTTGTGTTATTTAATAGTTAGTTCAAACTCTAGATTCTGTTTTTTATAGCTCTTAGAACTCTTTCAATGTACTCAAAGGTGCAATCCTTCTTATTTTTATAAGAAACTTAATAAAGCAGTACCTGTTCTACTAGGTATTTATTTATATTTTAGTAACTTGTGCCATGGTATTAATCAATACTTGTAGTTAAAGGTACTTTTGAACTACTACTATTATTTACTTCTGCTTTTATAAAGTTTACTCTAATCTTAGCACCTATTTCTACTATTATACTGGTTCTTATACCAATATATTCCAAACTTCCAATTCAGTTAAACTTGAAAATATCAATTTATCTAGCATTAGATACTATTATAGTTCTTTTTCTTTTGGTATCTACTTCCATAATATAAGTTTTTTTCTCTAGTACAATTTTAGTAGCTAGGTTGGTAAACCCTCTTTTTCAAAAATCATGTTATTTTGTTTTTTGGTTTTAGTTTTCAATATTTTAGTTTTGGTAGTGCTAATAAAGATTTTTGCTACTTTCTTAGAAAGAACCAAAAATCAGCTAATTTTCTAAAAAAGGAAAAGGTCTAAAAAATTTAATATGAAAATTTGACTAAAAGAGAAAAAAGGTCAAAATTTTGGCCAAATCGAATTAGCTAATTTTTGGTAGCACTCTTACTTGGAACTTGTCAAATGGGTTTTGTTTTTTAGTTTTTTAAATTTGTTTATATAGTAGTATACAACATGCCTAAAAGCTTTTATTTAAAATATTAGAACCAAAGCTACAAGTAATATATCAAACTGATTAATAAGAAGCAGTTACTATAATATAGGTTTATTTGTTTAAAGCATTACTAGTAGGATTTGAACTCTAGATTTGCTACTTGAAAATAACAACTTAAAAACTTTTTTAAGTTGTTACAGGACCCCGAAATATACATAGATAGATCAGATTAGTGTTTGTAGTCGACCCCTTTTTATCGACTTAACTAAGTCAATATTTAAAAAATGACTTAGCTGGCTAAGTCGAAGTCGATTAACCTAATTGGCTAATCACGTAGCATGTGACATTGGCTAAATATGATTGGCTTAACACTTATTATATTTAACACAAATGTACGTATGTATGATTCAATTTAATTTTATTCCATGTCTCCTAATAGTTGCCTGTAATACTACACACTGATATTTTTATGCAACTGATCACCCGTGAAAATATCAAAAAATATTTAATATTAGCCTTTGGTATCAAAATATTATCACAGGCAGTCATCATACATCATCGCGGCTGCGCTATGATGATGCATGATGACTGCCTGTGATAATGCATTATCCATATTCATTATTTATTTTTACTCATTATTTATTTTTACCTATTATTTATTTTTATTGTTGAGAATTAGTTTGAGTTACCTGAGCAGTAATAATTAAAGATCTAACTAATAGATGTATGGGCCATCCGGACGACACTATACAATTTCTAAAAAAAAAAAGAATTGGAAATATCTTGCACAGAGTTTCTTTACACTATCAAAAATGGTACATAAATCGATTTTTTTTCCACCCTATCAAGTGAATAGTATCAATATGAATTTTTTTCTAAATAGGTGTAAGAGCAATAGGCCGTTTTTGCAAATCAACATTCCAAAACCACAAATATTAGTGCTTGTATAAACTCTCTTATATAATCTATAGATAATGATTTCAATATGTTTAATAAGCTATATGTTACCTCAAAACTAATTAAAGTATTGAATTAAAAGGTTTAGCATAATGTCGTATACTACTCGTATACTTACTTGTCTTAACATGACAGGCTTTTACAGTGATCTTGCACTAAATTGAGACGACGACATAGCTTTACATTTCATACTAGCTAAAAAAAAAAAACTAGTATTTGATGTCTCATTCACTTTAGTAAAGCTGGTTTGCCACAAGGAATTAAGTGGGATTAACAAAACTAGACGTTCTATACTGCTTACTTGTAAACTTGTGCTATCTAATAATTATTAAAAAAATTTTTTTTGCAAAACGCTTAAGTGCATAATTAAAAGCTAGTACTGTACTATATATATAATATAGATATATGATATCTGATCTGATCTATATAAAAAAAAATTTTTCTAATTGGTTATTACAATTTTTAATATTACCTAATATTAAAACGGCTTAATTGATTTTATAAAAAATTGACTGACCAAGCCGGCTAAGTCGATAAAATCAACTAACACAAAATCGACTACAAACACTAGATCAGATATTAGTTTGCTTATTTTTTGTATTTTTTTATATAGATCTTCTCTATTTATAGGGGTCCATTAAAGCCAGACACAATTACGTGACTTACAGCCAATTAAATTGTAAAATTTGGTCATCATGAATCAGCCCAATAAGACAAAAACAATAAAAAAAGTGAAAAACACTAAAAATACAAAAAACGAGTGTCTAAACCTGTCTCAGAGCATTAATAAAAAAATGACAGAAAGGCAATTTTATCTATAAAACACTCTTAACTCTAACTCCTAACTAACTCTTACTCTAATTTTAATTAAAAAATAAAAACCATATAAAGGTACCTAGCTTTAATGGTCCTCTATTTATAGTAATTTTTGCTTATTTTTAAGGATTTTTCTGCTGATCTTTTTATTTTTAGTAATTTTATAATTAATCTGACCTATCTATATATATTTCAGAATTTTGTTGTTACACTCTAATAATATTATTTTAATAATTAAAATGCTTTATTTTTATTAATAATAAATTTATTTTTTTATACATCAGCAAAAATATATATGCGTAAACTTGCGCAAGTTTTTACGTTATATAAAAAAATCGTAAACTTACGTAAAATTTAGCGTAATACTACGTAAGTCTTACAATGTGTAAGAAAATCATAAATTTACATAAAAATTTTATGTAAATTTACAATTTTCTTATGTACTGTAAAACTTGCATAGTTTTACGCTAAACCTTTTATGTAAGTTTACGATTTTCTTATATATTGTAAAAACTTGTGAAAGTTTATACTAAATTTTTTAAAATTTTTTATGAGCTGTAAGAAATCGTAAATTTACGCTAAATTTTTCTTACATAAATATTCGAACTATTTCGAAATATTTTAGAACCAGAAAACAAGCTGGATCAATAGATCTGTAACCTGGATCGCGCATTGGACTAATTTTTCGAAATAGTTCGAAATAGTTCAATGAAGTTCAAATTCTGTACTACAAGATCAGATTAGATCTTTTGTTTATAATTAGATCTTCTATTTTGTTGTTTTTACTTTTGTTTTTCATTTTTTGTTTTCCTTCGTTTTTTTGTTTTCGTTCGTTTCATATTAGCGAATCGGCATAATTGGGCCTTTTTTCAATAAACTGTTACATGAAAATTTGCTCCTAAGTGACGTTGAAAAACTAACAAATGAAGCACTTGTTACAACTAACAAAAGGGCTTCTTCGACGTCTAGACAAGTTAAAAAACCAAAAAAATCCAATAAAAGAGCTATGCTAAGCTGTAGAAAGAAGTACTTTTACCGTTTGTTGAAATACTCAGGTGTTTTAGGATGGGTTGGGCATTGTAAGATGGGTTGGTAACTATCAAGGGTAAATTCGGATACTAATTTTCAAAAAAATGGCCTTTTTAATCTACTTTTGGCTTATAATTAAATACATGAATTTCATAATGTTCTACGTACTTAATTATAAATGCAAAGCTGGTTAAAAAGGCCGTTTTTGTGTAAATTCGCTCTATAATAAATTTTCGAGCAAAATTTTTTTGATAATCCTCGATCATGATTGGTCGATTTACCCAACTATGCCGATCCGCTGATATG
>QKWP01001686.1:47912-60434 GCA_003550325.1 Gigaspora rosea | reverse complement strand
ATTTATTTTTTCGCTTCATGTTTTTTGTTTTTGTTTTTTTGGTTTATTTAAAATTTTTTTATTAATTTATTTTATTTCGGTACTTTGTGAGAAAAACAAACAACGTTCAAAACATTGTGCATGCTAACTACGACTTTTGACACTTTCAAAAACATATATCAGCAATTTCTAAATCTTCAAGAACGCTTCTTTAGAGAAATGGTAGCAAGTTTTTGCAAGTTTTTGCAAGTTCTTGCAAGGTTTCGTTTTATTTATTTTTTCATTTCGTGTTTTTTAATTTTGTTTTTTTGGTTTATTTTTAAAATTTTTTATTAATTTATTTTATTTCGGCACTTTGTGAGAAAAACAACAACTTTTCGAAATCTTGCACATGCCAACTACAACTTCTGACACTTTCAAAAACACACCCTAGCAATTTCTAAATTTCAGGAACACTTCTTTAGAGAAATGGGCACAAGTTTTTGCAAGTTTTTGCAAGTTCTTGCAATGTTTTGCTTTTTTTGTTTCGTGTTTTTTGTTTTTGTTTTTTTGGTTTATTTTTAAATTTTTTTTATTAATTTATTTTATTTCAGTACTTTGCGAGAAAAACAACAACATTTCGAAACCTTGCGCATGCCAACTACGACCTCCAACACTTTCAAAAAATAATAGAAAACAAAGAAGCGAAGATAATAGCTAACTGTGTAGTGAGCAAAAATAAATGTATAGGGCTAGTTTTTTGTATATAGTAATAGAATTAGATGCGAAGAAGTGCAAAAGTAGTTAAAATAATATATAATAATATAAAAATAATACTGTAAAAAATGTATAATAATTAAAATATAATATATAATATAATATATATAATATATAATAATAATAAATAAAAAAATAATAATAAATAAAAAATGTAAAATTTTATAATAAATTGCGAAACCTTGCGAAATAAAGTGAAAACCTGTAAAAAAGTATGATTATGTGAATATGTATATCGTTTATTTATTTTTTAAAAAATTTTGAAAATTTGTGAAAATTTGCCAAATATTGCGAAACAATGCGAAAACATTACAAAATATGGAAAATATTACTCCTGCGATCCTGCAACCCCCAAAAGGACTTTTTTTTATTTGATCTATTTTGTAAAATTTCGCATTGTATCATAAGATTTTCGAAATATTACGGCAATAACTTACGTAAGATTACATATATATAATTCAAAATGTACTATAGCATAAACTTACGTAATTATTACCTCTACGTAATACTCCAAACTAATCATAAGATTTTCGCAAGTTTACACTCGTGTAAAAACTTGTAGAGGTTTACGCATATTTTTTTTTGCTGATGTATATTTTGTATATTAAAAGAATTTTTAATTGATTTGATTGGTTAATAATCACATTTGGATTTACATCAATTAGCCAATTACACAAATATTATAATCCATAATTTTTTATAAAAATACAAGTTTCTTTTATACTATCCAATCCTAATGCTAATACTAATATAGTATTTATAATACCAGATTTAAAATTGGAACCAGTTTTAAATATTCAAGTTTATCATATTAAAATTTGTTTATTAGAACCCTGAACATCTTTCATATAAATCATAACTAAATTTTAATTAATTTTGATCTAATTTGCTAAAAATAACAAACTATATTTACTTAAATAACTTTTGGTCCAGTAAGGATGGTGACATATATTACGTAATATAATTTTACTATACCCCCTACCCCTCTCCCCTATATAAGAAAATTTTGATTGACTATTATGAACTTCTATATTTAACATAAGATTTCAGAGACCTCCTCTCCTCTTAAAATATTACGTAATATCTGTCACCACCCTAATTAGAATTGTGTGCCTTACTGAGAGCTTTATTTTAAAAAAAGTACATTCAAATTGGACTACTGAATGCCAAAATAATTTTCAAAAACTGTTTTTTTGCTTCTCAAATTTCCTATTTATCATACCAAAATTTGAGTTTATTATTAAATTAATAATATAACAGATTATAATAAAATTCAAATTAAAATAAAATTATAATATAAAATCTTAAAAAATAAAATTTTTTGAAGTGTATTTTTTAGGGTTAGGGTTAGAGAACTAATATTTATTACCTAATATCTATTTACTATAGAGGATTATTCTTCATCTTTAAAATTATTGTCAAATTTAATTAGCTAAAATTTTTATATGAAGTAAAATTTGGCTTAACTTTTCTATTCCCTAACATATTATCTAATAAATGTTAGCACCCTTAGATGTTAGTTTTAAAGTAAAGTTATAATAGACAAAGTATTGGTAGGTTTTAGAAGTTTAGCAGGTTAAGCTAAAATTACTCTAAACTTTGAAAAAATAATATTCTTAAGTTTATATAATAACTTAAAGTAAAATTTGAAAATATAGAACAAGGAGAGCAGAAAAAGATAGTACAAAAATTAGATTAAAATTTTGCTGATTTTGTACAAAATAAAAATATAACTTTGCCAAAAACAAAAATTTTCTGATTTTAAGATGAAAGCATATCATATCCACCAATTTGATTTTTAGGGGTCTTTTTTCAATAAACGGTTATACAAACTTTTGCTATTAAATGACGTGAAGAATAACAAATGAAACATTCAATAAAAAAGCTTTTTAATTTTTATATAAGATAGACAAGCAATAAATGTGACAGATCATAATGAAATCCAGATTAAAATAAAATGATAGTATAAAATCTCAAAAACTAAATTTTTTTGGAGTGCATTTTTTAGTGTTAGGGGTTTAGGATTAGGGTTAGTTTTAAAAAAAAATATGGGCTTGGTGCTGCAAAAAGAGAGTAAATCGACAAAACAAAAGATCTTCAGAAAATCAATTTTTATATTCATATAGGCTAATCCAAAGAATTGCTTATATCTCTTGATCTACTGGTTCGTTTTGAATAATTTAGCTATCAAAATGTTTGTCTTAATGAGACGAACATTTTGATAGCTAAATTATTCAAAACGGGCCAGTAGATCAAGAGATATCAGCAATTCTTTTGATTAGCCAATATGTATAAATTGTAAGAAAATACCAGCTTTAAAGAGCTATACTACAAAATTTTATTAATATAACTGCTTTTGTGTTTTAAATAAAAAATGTTCCAAATCTTATTTTAAATTGATTTTTATAAAAAAAATTATTTTTGAAAAATTGTCAATTTACCCCCTTTTTGCAGCACCAAGCCCATATAATAAACAAGTATTAATAGGTTTTAGAAGGCTAGCAGGTTAAGTATCCCTTAGATTGTAACACAGGCAAATTTGCCTGCGTATTTTAAAATTTTTAATAAAATTTTAAATATTGATTTTAGTCATATCTTTTCTAAGTAAAAAATATTCTTTGAGTTTTGTTTTAGTAACTTTGTTATAAATTTTTTTTAAAATCATTAGAAAACTTTAATATAATAAATGTTTAAAGTTCTTGTATTGGCATTTTTACTATTAAAATTTTTCTTTAGATTTTTTCAAATTTTATATGTTCCCGTCTATAAAAAAAATCTTTACTTCTAATACAAGTCTTAATTTTTACAAGTAAATCATTAAAGTTGCAATAATGAAAGTTGTCATCCTTTATATAAACTACAATATTGTCTTAAGAACTATAGTTCTAAAACTAAAACTAAATAAGATCGCAGAAAAATTGTAATAAAATTTTTTAAAAAAATTTTTTCTTAAAATTATTTATTTTCAGCTTATATGTAACTATAATTTATTTTCTTATAATATAAAAACTAATTTTGCAAAAAAGTAATCCTTATTTTCAAATATAATTGTACAAAGTTTTATTTAATTATTTTAGCATTTTAAAAAAGTAAATCAGAGCTAAAAAAGTGCAAAAACGCAGGCAAATTTGCCTGTGTTCTACTACAATCTAAGGGATAGAATGTAGATTTCATTTTAAATTATGATCTGTGACAATAAATACTAAAAAAACAACTATACTAAACCGTAAAAGAAAGCACTATCACTAGTTGTTGAAGCGCTCGGGTATATTCGGGTAATGAACAATCAGTTTGTCATTCGAACGATTAGTTGTATAATGGGTAAGGGCGAATCCAGAAATAATTTTACAGGAAAACAGCCTTTTTAAACATATAGATATTGCAATATTTAACATTTAATTATGGTTTCAAAGTAAGTTTAAAAGAATATTTTTGTAAAAACTTACCTTGTAATAAATTTTAATGACAAATAATTCTCAATTATGATTGGCTCAAACCAAATCAGCTAATATGTATATATAAAACATAGAACCCTGAACATCTCTTAAATAGATCATAACTGGATTTTGGTCAATTTTGATCTAATTTGCTAAAAATAACAAAACTATATTTATTTAAATAACTTCTGATTTAGTAATCAGAATTGAATAAACTTTTTTTTGTTAATGCATCTTACTAAGAGCTTTATTTTTAAAAAAAGTTCATTCAAATTAGCCAAGATAATTGCCAAAAACTGTTTTTTTGCTTCTTAAATTTTAGAGGTTTTTGCTAAAAAAATAAATTATGATCTCTGTACTAGATGTTCAGGTTCTTAAAGCATGCTCTGAACAACTTTATTTAGTGGTAGAGTAAAAAGTAGATTACCTTGTAAAAAAAATAGGTTATCTATGTACTAAAGTTAAAATTTTTGGAATTTTAATAAAAATTTTTTTTTGATTAGGTAATCTGAACTCCAAAATATACATAGATAGGTCAGGTATGAGTTGCTTATTTTTGAGGTTTTTATGCAGATCTTTTCTATTTATAGTAATTTTTTTGCTTATTTTTGAAGTTTTTTTGCAGATCCTTCTTTTTTTAGTAACCCTATAATTAACCTAACCTATCTATATATATTTTGGGGTCCTAGGTAATCTACTTTGGGCTCTTAAACAAAGTTGTTCAGCATATAATTCTATTTAGTACAAGATCAAAACATGCTTTTTAGACCTTTACTAAGTAAAAAATGGTATTAAGGTTTAGAAAAATTTTTTTTCTAAAAAATTTTTTTTAAAAAAATTTTTTTTCTGAAATTTAACCCCATTTTTTACTTAGTAAAAGGTTTGAAAAAATGCATTTAATTTTATATTAAGTAGAATCACATGCTGCTGAACAATTTTGCTTAAGGGCCTAAAGTAGGTTATCTAATCAAAAAAAAGGGTTTATATTGAAAACCCAAAAATTTTAATTTAGTACATAGGTAACCCATTTTTTTTTACAAGGTAACCTACTTCTGCTACCTAAGTAAAGTTGTTCAGAGCATGTTTTTACATATGCTTCTTATCTTAAAATTGGAAATGTTGTTTTGTGCAAAATCGTCAAAATTTTAATCTAATTTTTGTACTACCTTTATCTTCTCCCCTTGTTCTATATTTCCAAAAATTTAATTTTAAGTCAATATGTAGACTTAAGAAATCATTTCTTTAAATTTTATATATGAAAAATTTACATGTAACATATCGAATGACTGATAACTAATGCGATAAACTCGAATTTTGGTATAACTAGGGACCGTAAACCGGTATAAGTCCGGAGCTAATGTCGCAGATCACATTTTTCAGGCACGTTACAGACGGAAAATGCCGAAACTACGGTTTTGATATTTCTATTATGAATGCATCAAAATCGTAAATTCGGTCATCAAAGCGAAAGTCCTTCGGACAAACAAATAATAAACTTGAATTTTGATTCGAATATTTAAAACCGGTTCCACACCAGATTAGTATTTAAAATCGGGCCTGTTCTACAATTGCCTTTCTCTAATCCGAACCCTTAATAAACTCTGCGAAAACCGAACGTAAAACTCTAGAAAATTTCTGCATTTGTAAATTTTATTATAAAGTTGGATTAGTTGCTCTAAGAACCTAAGAACTGAACTTTTTGAATATATAAGAACGGACTGCTCACCCATACCATACTGATTTGCGAAAATACTCGTAATAATAATATCCGATCCATCGGAAAAGAAGTTTCCATATGGATTCCATAATTACAACTTTTTTGTTTCCAAACAATTGATTTATATCAGCCAATCAGACGATAATATATCATCATATTGAACATGTGCTGCCAATCCTCTTTTATACTGTATATATATATATAGGGAATGATGTAAGATGGACGTATCTTAAACTTAGATTCAACATGAACCCGGATACTTTTCTTGATTATTATGAAATTCTTGAAATTTCAGAAACTGCCACAACCGAGTAAGAAATGCTTTCCTACGTCATAAAATTGATCGTGTTCTTTAACGGAAAATTTAAAATTTTATTTTAAAAGAGAAATTCGTGATGCGTATAAGAAGAAGGCCCTAGAAACACATCCAGATAGATTCGCTCCAGGCGCCTCGGATTCAGCAATAAGCCCTACATTATCACAAGAAGAGGCCAAGGAACGTTTCCAGAAAATTGCAGACGCTTATTATGTTCTTAGTGAGGAAACACGGAGGGAACAATATGGTACACGTTTAATAAATACGGCAAGATTCGTTTCAAATTTATTAATAACTGATAGCTTTTTAGATCGAGTAAGGGCCTCCCGAAAAAAGAATGGCGAATCTACACCTACATGGGATATCGGTCAAGCTGATGCAAACCGGGTCTTTGGTAACGTGTTTGAAGAATTATTGAGACCAGAAGTAGAGAATCCGCAGTGGTTCTATGCACCAATTGGAGCGGTTACTGGTGGAACGTTAGGTTTTATTTGTGCCAATATTCCTGGACTGGTTTTGGGTGCGTACGCAGGAAATAAACTGGGAGCAATTAGGGATGCTAAAGGTATATAAATTTTTTAGCTTGAAATTAATAATCAAAATTTAGGATTCTTATTGAGAACATTCACGGGTTTATTTTATAGGTGTATCTGTATATGATGCTTATTCAAAATTATCTAGTAATCACAAGGCAGCTATATTATCTGCACTTGCAGCTAAATTAATTACAAGCGGCAGAATTTAAATTGGTCACATATTAATATACTGTATGTGAAATTAACTGTACACATATTTATCAAATTATTCACTATCAAATTATTGGCAAGCAGTAATTTAATAATCATATGTTATATAATATATATATATATTTATTAATATAAATATCGAGTAGTGTTGGAAGTGAATTCGAATTCAGAACTAACATTATTTCAGATCTTATTTTCAGATAAGTAATCGTGGTTAACAATATTTCACAAAGTTTTAACTTAAAATGAAGTACATTCATCATTTTTAAAATGAGCTTTAATGATATATAATAATATATCACTTGTTACTTGCAGACATATCGAAAATTAAAATTTTGCAGCCTAAGATTTGAAATTGTTGGTGTGCGCGAACTAAAGAATGCAGCAGCCAACTTCTATATCTGGTACAAAATGCAAATTAAAGGAGAATAATTCTTGTATATTAATGATACAGTAGAAACGAGCTATACCGTATCGTAACTTAGTTATAACTGTCGCAGATCATAATGAATTGGATTAAAATGAAATTTAAGATCTATTTAACCCTCTAAATCCACATATACCTGTTTATTATCGTTACAAATTCTAAGGTTAACCCATAATCCTAAAAAGAATTATAAAAAATACACCAAAAATTTCATTTTTAGTCTGCCAATGATTAATAATACTTAATATGACGTAGATATGACAATAAACATTTTACATAACTGATAAGTTATTTATTGAAATTACGTCACTAATTCAAAAAATTTTGCCTTTTCGTGTAATCCGAGCTTTTTAGACTAGACAATAATGCTAGTGATTTTGGGCAAATTTAGTTAATTCCGGAAGCTCGGGTTATACGAAAAGGCAAAATTTTTTAGATAGCAAAAACCATTTACTTTTCAATTATTATAAAACGCACTTATGGTGTTATAGGTAAATTAGATTTGCAAATCCGTGTAACAAAAGCAAAAAAATAAATTTTTATACCGTAAAACAAAAAATAAACTTTAATTATTTAGGGTTAGGGTGAGGCCATATACAAAATTTAGCAAGAAATTTTTTTTATTATAGCCCCTAATGTGGTTTTATAAGCAAAATTCTGAGATATAAATGTTTTTTAAAAAATAAAGGTTATACCTAAAGTTGCGAACTTTTCTCAAGTAGTGTAACTACTTCACGTCAAACGTCACGGCAAATGCGTCACATTGACGTAGACGTTGAAGGGACGTTTGCCGTAATGCCATAGCAAGTGACGTATGCCGTATAAGTGACGTATGCCATAACAGGTGACGTATGCCGTTGTTACGATCGATGAGAGCTTTATAAGGTTTGAACCAATTTAGCTTCGATTGTGAACAAATAGTGTTTAAGGTTAAATGGTTTAAAGCAATAAATTAACACACATAATTACGGGCTATAAGGTTTCTTTTTATTAATATAAATCAATACATCAAATGATTACAACAATACTAATACCATTTACAATTGTTAACTCTCTTCCTTCCTTCATAAGCTGAAATTCGCCCTTTATATATTTGTGAGTTTAATTTGGAGTCTAAACTCCTACCAAGAGTCTTTTACTTCTTCTGGGAGTCTTTTACTCCTTCTGGGAGCTATTAACTCCCACTAAGAGTCTTTAACTCCCTCAGGGAGTCAAGGGCTCCCTACGTCACGACGATAATTCCCATACTATGCCCAAAAAGAAAATAATGGAATAATACTATGTATGTATGCCATAATGCCGTAGCAAGTAGTAAGCTATAGTGTCCAAAAAATTTAGCATTTTTATGTAAGTCGCTCCAACGATACGGATTCAGACCTCAGATCGAATTTGCGGAGCATTAATACTAGCTTAGTGCTGCCAACTAATCTTATAAGAGATGAGATACAGCAGTAAATTAGTAAACATTATGTTATACATTACCTTCTACGGCATATNAAAGGAGTAGAGGTATGACTTGGTCAAAAAATAAGTATTCAAATATTTATTTGTTCAATATTTTATTATTCGAATATTCATTCAAAAATTTTGAATAGTATTCGAATATTCACTAAATATTCATTGAATATTAAATATATTTTAATTTTAAAAAATTATATAACTATTTATTTAAATTAGCCAATAAAATTGCAAATAAATTATTAAAAAAATAAAATAAAATTATTATTATTTTTTTTTTAAGGTGAGGCCTTGCTTATATCTTTATTGGGTAATTTATATAAGTAATTACATATAATGTGAAAAACTTAAATTGTACAAGTACAAATACATATAAATTACATGCAAGAATAGAAGCTCAGACTAATTTATCTGTGACCTAAACCTACTAGAGTGGTCAAGACTCACCTAGATTTGGATGGTTAAAATATTGTTTGTAGGTGTACATAGGTGCATTTTAGTAAAACTCTTACTTTTTATATATAAAATATAAAAATATTCATAGCTCAAAAACAAATAACTTTAGGGTGTAGTAACTTAGAAAAGTTGGTAAGTTGTTATTCTCTAAGCAGGTTTTAAATCCTACTGGTAATGCTTTGAAAAATAGATATGTTTTGGCAACTGTATTTTCATTAATTGGTTGGGTATATCACTTGTAGCCTTGGTAGCATGGCGAACATTTGTTTTAATTGGTTAAAAAATGTAAACAAGTAAACAAATATGCAATGTAGATCATTATATAAATTTATATATTTAATATAATTTAAATCAGTATATATTCTAAATGCCAACCCATCGCCAAATTAAAACTTGAAAGTGAATATTTAGGTTTTCATTGTAGTGATCTGTGATTTCAATTGCAAATTTCGTGCTCGTATAATGCCATAAAAAAATTAATCTAGAAATCAGGAGTAATGTTAATAATTTAAGCGATTCTTTGATTTAAAGTGGACATAAATCTGAATAATATAAGATAGAAAAAATTAAATTGCCTGCTTTGCAAATTATTATAAATTATTACATAACGATAATTAGTATATGTTATCTAGTATAACCTAATAAATGTATCATAGCAAGAATTTTGGCGTTAGTAATTGGAATCGTCAACTCACGACTATTCGCAAGTCAAAATAATTCATGCGATTGTTAACATTAAGCACATTAAAATGTGTTTACTCATTTTAAATTATAATACTGTAATATGAAATCTTTATTTTAGGAACATCATATTTATTATTTATTAGACTTAGCCTTGTTGCAATTCAAATAAGTTCAAATAAATTTTACTTAAAGCATTCACCTTCTATGGACTTAGAATCCAACTCCTGTTTGATCAATTAGATTCTTCATTAAATTCATTAAAAAGGTGCTCAAGAATGTCTTAATCAAATGATTCAAGTACTCTTCTAAGCCAAATTCACAAATTACAAGTTGAGACGAGTTCAGCCTCTATTTGGTATATAGAGGTTTGGTATAAAAAAGCAATTATACAGTGCATATGTACTGTACTTTAAAAACATATAACGATAATAATTAAGCTAAAATTTTTAACTGAACGTGGGAAGATCCGGATTATTCAGATATGCCCACTCACGTGATCTAATATGACGATCGAAATTATCCCATGATGATTCAAACTTGAATTCAACCTGCTTAATAAAGATTTAAATATTAAAAATAGTTTGATGTTACAGGAAGTTGAATTTATTATAGATATTATGAATGATTTTAGTGAGCAAGAGAAACGTTTTTAACCTTTAATACTAGAATAAAATAAAGTCGACTAGGGTAGGGTAAACTATGCGTGTGATTAAGGTCGTTCTTTGTTTTTCTAGTATTGTTTTTTTATATGCTCTAAAAAGCATTAATAATTATATAGCTCTTTATACTATTACATAAATTATAGCACATACCTTGGAATAATTACGGTTTTAATAGTTTCTTTGATACTTGTTCGTTTGAATTAGTCACATATATTTATGACAATAACCAAGACGATTTCTTCAGCATGCCCATATTAACAGATTTTTCGAACTGAGTGAACGCTTTTTATTTATTCTTTTTCAATGTTAATTCCATGAAGATAAAAATATCCCAATTCATATGTTTCATTAACACATGGACTTTGCAGTTATAAGCTAGCAGTTTAACAGTTGTAACTGTTTAGGATAAATGCTTAAATAAAAAGCATATTTTTAAGGAAGTATAACGTTTAAAGTCTGGTTATTTAACAATATATAGTTGATTAGAGAGAAATTTGACAAAAACAATTTTAATAAATGTTAAACACATACTGAAAATAAATTGAGCAAAATCTATTTATTTAGTTTATGCCACATAAATAAAATAAAAAATATTATCGCTTACTCCCTATTAATTCAACGAGTATATATATTTAATTAGAGAATATAAATACGCATAAAGCGCAATACTCTAATGTTTCTTTAATTTTGCTTTCCTGTATATTACAAAGCGTTAGGATATGTTTAATAATATGAATGACTATATGAACTAATTCATGATAAATATGATAATATGATGACATACCTCCTCTTCCGTTTGAGTAACATGAGTTTTTCTGAATCTTTAATCTTTGTGTTTGCGTTTTTCTAATACATGATCATTTAAACAATATCGACGAAGTGCTAAATCATCACCTTTATTCTCTTTTTTTATTTCAACGTCTTGTTCTATCTTACTTTTGATATTTTGATTATCTTCAAAATGTATTTTCTTATCTTCTTTAATGTTTCTAGCCTGCAGTCTAAAGCTTCTTTTTCCATTATAACCCTTTTAATTCTAGTTAGAAATTCTGTATTTAAATGGTAATGTTAATAAAATGCGATAATTTTTCAAATAAATTTTTTTGTCTTTAGAAAAAAGTTAGCCTACGGTACTAGAACTTCTATCAACTCAGGCTGTTGTATTTTTTTGCTAGTACCCAAACATTTACTAATAATAAATAAGTTTATTTAATGATTAATAGCCAATTAACTCATTCGTTATATACTGTATTTCTATATTTGATCTATACTGATCTTTTTTTACAGAAGACGTGCAAAGAGTTGAAGAAGGCTATAATATAGTTTAAGAAAAATTTATTATATGAAACTATGAGTTGTCAATTGACAATGTGGTTTTCATAGTAATGGTTACTTTAAAATTTTTTTTTATATTGTATAACCTAGTGATCTTCAAGCCAATCAAATCTATGCTAGCCTTGGTTTCATTATCTTAAATAGAAGTTTTTGAATATAGTTGTATATCTATTACATCAGAAAATTTTATACATAGATATTGATCGATATATAGCACTTAATCGTTTTATATCGATTATAAAATATCGTTATATATCGATTAAAATATCATTATATATCGATTAATTGGATAAAAATTGATATATATCTATAATCGATATATATTATAATATCATTATATATCAATTAATTGGATAAAAATCAATATATATCTATAATCAATATATATCATTTTTTTATATTAAATCGTTATATATCTATAAATCGATTATAATCATAATTATTTGAAACGATATATGATGATTAGCAGATCTTTAACGATTATATAGTGTTTTGACCGCATCACAAAAATTTCAACCCAAATCACCGGGTAAAAAAAAAAAAAAAAAA
>QKWP01001686.1:18844-46564 GCA_003550325.1 Gigaspora rosea | reverse complement strand
AAAAAAATAAAATTTTATATTAAATAGCGAAAACTTGTGAATATTGTATATTTAATAAATTAAAATATTATATAATAATAATAAATAAAAAAAAATTTATAATTAAATTGCGAAAACTTGCGAAAACTTGCGACAACCTGTAAAATGTTCAAAAAGCATGATTATATGAATATAATAATTATTAATTGATATCATATCAGATATATATCGATTAATATCGATATATATCATTTACTATCAATTACTATTATTATTGATAGTAATCAGCAGGGGTGATGGGTATCGATATATATCTTACCGATTAGTAATCGATATATTTCTATATATAAAATTTGCTGATATTAGCTTGTAATTGATATCGATAGTATCAGTAATTTACTTATATTTATTTTAGGACTAAAAAACAATCAATACTTATTTATTTAAAAGCAATTATAATATATTTATTAATGTTTATTTATTATATTTACCAGTATATCAAACATTAATAGAAAAGAAAAAAATACATTAAAAGAAAAAAAACTAGCTAAAAAAAAGCTATTGTAAAAAAAAAAAATCAATACCACTATGTATTGACTCCAAATAAGTTGTCATTTTCTTCTTGCGAAAGCATTGCTGAACTATTTTGGGAGGGCCCCGGTTCAGGCAAAGCTTCTCTTATTACTTCATTATCGTGCTGTTCATCATACTGTTCATCATTTGTAATTGATACTGCTAAATCATAATGAGGACTGCCACCTTCGAAATCACGCTATTAGAATGTAATAAATATTAATCATAAACGTTAGTGTTTGTCAAAAATGTTGAAAAAATATTTCAAATGATTGTAAACAAAATCTTACAAGTACTTACCAAATATTGCTCTATATAACGTTTCATATATTTCTTAGTACATATAATATTTTGAGACTGCAGATTCAAAAAAATATCATATACAGCAAGTGTGAACGCACAGTGATGATCAGTCATAACAGGTATAGCGACCGTGCTGAATGCTGTTCTTGCGATTAGAGAAATCCAAAGAACACCTTCGTCATTTTGCTCAAAAAGAGCACGAAAACATCTTTTGACTTGCAGACTTAACTTCCAGCTTACGATATCAGTGACAGCATTACTCTTTAGCGGGACAGCTTTTCGCGACCGAACACTTTCCAAATCAAACTACGGACATTTTGGGATGCTGCACCACGGCAGTTCTTCATTTTTTGCAGCAACTAATAATATTTATAGTTAAAATGATTAGTAACGATTATACATATTCATACAAATAAAAACAATTGAACATATTCAAGCAATTAAAAACGATTAGTAACAGTTAAATATACGAACATTAACAAAAAATACAAATATATAAACATTAAAAAATTTTTTCATACCTGAGTACACCAAGTACTATGAAATCTATTGGTAAACTTGTTTTCACCAATGTTCCTCGCAAATTCAGAGAAGTGTTCATTTATATATTCTCTTAAAGCTTCCTTTAGTTAGGTTTGATTGGGATAAAGATGACAAGGAAAAGGCGTTTAACAACGTTTGTAAACATGTCCTACAAAAAAAAAAAAAATAAAATAAATATATATTACGTATACCTTTCAAAGCTAATAATATATAATGTATTTATTTTGTCCAAAATTTTCGGAGAAAGTTCCCTCTCAGGGCCTCTTTTAGATGCTTCAAATCATCCTTCATTTCACGGATGTTGTTGCCCAGTTTACGGATTAAGAGATAGAGCTGCTGGTTTTGCCTAAACAACAAGTCATCAACTTGGCGGTAGTAGTTATTGACTTGGCATTAGTTGTTCGGTCCTTCTGAACATTATAGATATAAAAAAAAGTTTTTTTTTTTAAAAAAAAAAAAAAAAAAGGAAAATAAAAGATCGCATTTAAAAAAAAAAATAAATAAATAAATCCAAGATATACCATTATTTGTATTGCTATTGTCATGTAATTGATTCTGATTGGAAGATCGTCGACCACGTGATAGTGATCGCGATGGATACCACGGTGAAAAAGACCTACTACGTTTGATAGAATGTGATGAGTAACGGGTTCGGAAACATTATAAGATCCATTATCATTATGAAATCTATTTCGAGAAGATGATAGTTGCAGGAAGTGTGTTTGTTTTAAAACAGAAATTTTTTTATTAATAAAAAAGATCGCATTCGAAAAAAATCTAAAAAAGGTTACTTATTTACCATTATCATTATCACGTAATCGATTCTGATCGAAAGATCGTTGACTACGTAATGGTGATCTTGATCTTCTTTTTGAATACTTTGGCGAAACAGATCTATCACGTTCGACAGAACATGATAAGTGACGGATACGAAATACATTACAAGAAACATTACGAGAAGATGATAATTGTGTTTGAGTGGCTTGTCTTGATTGTGACATTCTCTTCTACTACTCATTCTCAAAAAGACTTCTTGCAAATTTTTGATAGCCTTGATTAATGAATCTGAATCGCTATCATAAGTATTATAATATTTGATATTATCAGATAGTAAATTGTTGTTAAGTGATAGATTTGTTAGTTAGTAAATCATTGTTAAGTGATAGATTGGTGTTTAAAGTATTGTTAGACGGTAAATTGTTGTTCGAAATGTTGTCAGGTGGTAAATTGTTGGAAGCATTATTAGGTGAATTGTTGGAAGCGTTATTAGGTGAGTTGTTAGAAAGTGTATTGTTAAAAGTGTTATTAGAAAGTGTATTATTAGAAACGTTATCATCCATTTCAAAATTCCTAAAATATATTTACCTTTTCAATAGGTTTTTATATCTAAAAAAATTATTAATATATAATGATGTTAATCATAAAAAAAAAATAAAAATGTACTTATCTATTTGTCGTTTTAGTCAACTTACTTGTAATGACAATTTATTGTATCTATTTAAGTAATAAAATTTAATATATGATGACGTTAAAAAAGAGCGAAATATACTTATTTCATTTACTGCTTATGTATAACAACAATTTGGATGTTAATCATTATATGATGAAAAAAAAGTGAAAGTATACTTATCTCATTTACTGCTTATGTATAACAACAATTTATTACATTATGATGTCAATCGTTATATGACGAAAAAAAAGAGCAAAAGTCATTTTTGCTTTGAATATAATTTAGTGATTTGAGCCAGTCGGGCTATAATCGGTTCAACCGGTTGATGAAATGTAAATGATATCATAAAAGAGCAAAAGTCACGAACAGTTCCAAAAAGAAAATGAATGAACATAGTGGAGTAAGGGAAGTGCCGTTTATTACGTAATTTCAAGAGGGGGGAGTGGGATTAGCAATATATCATGTTTATTAGGGTTCCGCAATTTGATTTGATCTTCAAATATTTGAATCAAATATTTAATCAAATTCAAATTCAAATTTGACTATATTTGAATTGATCAAATTCAAATATGATCAAATTTGATTTGATTTGACAAATATTTGATTTGATTTGAAAATTACTATTAAAAATTCAAATTCAAATCAAATTCAAATTCAAATATTTGAATCAAATCAAATTCAAATTAGGGTCAATTTGATTTGATCAAATTCAAATTGATCCAATATTTGATTTGATTTGAATTTGAGGAACCCTAACATTTATATGTTATATATAAAAATTATGATTGCCTGCTAATTAGATCACAGAGTGGGGAGGGGTATGACCTTCTATAAAAATAAATTATGTAATAAACAGCACTTCCCTAAGGACCGAGAATTTCTGAAAGTAAATGTGAAGTAATCGGTTGAGTCAGTTGACACCAAATATTTCAGTTCAGTTAACCAATTAAGAAAAATTTTCTCAGTTCAAATCATTAATATAATTACAATTTACTATCATTACGCAATAATATTCTGAGATTTGAAACGTATTATAACCCTAGTTTTTCTATTAAGTTATAAAAAATTATATACTACGCTTTATTTTGATTGAAGAAAGAATAATCACTTAAGTTGATATAATTCGATATTAATCAATAGAATCGATTGAAATTGCTTAAACTATCTTTAAAATCATTGCTCTCTGCAACATCCTTTGCCTTCTTTTTATACCATTTTTTTTTACAATAGATACATTACTCTAATATACTCTTTTCTTTTTTTTTAAATCCGAAGAACAGAATTCTGTTCAGGTTCTGGTGTCCTGGCATTTCTTTTATTTTCATTATTTTTTCGCTATTTTCTGCTTTATTTCGTTATCTTTTATTTCTTCTTTTTCTCTATTTTTTTTTTAAAATGCGTTGGCAGTGGGAGTTTTGTGATCAAGAGTTTTCAAAATCTTACGCTTTAACACAACATATTTCGCAAAAACATCCTTATCTTCAAGGTGAAACAAATCAATCCCATCATGAAAAGCAATTAGATGCAACCATTTGGGAATTTCCACTTTCTGAAAATGACTCAAATCAATTCTTTGATGAAAAGCAAGTAGATGATAGCATTTGGGATCTTCCGGATAATATACCTTTGGAATATGACTTATACAGGGTAAATTGAGTACTTAATGTTAATACTGTATATTCCCGAAAATAAGCAACCTTTTTTGGCCAAAAAATTACATGAAAACTTATTTTCGAAATATTGAATTTTTAGAAAAATTGAAAAATATACTAATAAAAAGTTGTTCAAATGACACCAAATTTTTACTGTAGGTGTATTTTTATGCGCTGAACAAGAACAACTTTACTTAATTGACTTTTTGAAGTTTACTTAGTAAAAAAAAAGTTTTATATGTAGCAACTGCCAACACGTTTTTTGAAAATTTTGAAAAAAATCAGGTGGTTGCTTATTTTCAGAGTAGTTTATTTTCGGGAATCTATGTAATATTTAAAACGTTAATAATCAATTATATGATATATAGAATGAAATTTGGAGTGTTCAAGACTTGCAGAAGCTAATTTTTAAGGAATCAGACTCGGAGAGGGCCCAAATGACACAAGATTTGCTTCACGGAATAATCAGGAAAACTGATTTTGATTATGTACAGAGCATGATCCCAAGTTCAAAGGAAGTTTCAGAGATTTTTAAAGCACTAATTTTCACAGTGCAAGAGAGTTCCTACTGTTATATTTGGATAAGAAGATGCGAATTGTTTGCCGACTGGGAAAAACTAAGCGGGATATGCAACACGCTCAAAAGAAAACGATGTACTAGTCAAGAATCTTGAAAACGGATTAAGCTAGCAGAAACTAAAGATATGCAACAAGGCCCACACAAAAAACAGGCTTTGAAAGATCGTTCGACTTCAGTAAACGAGCTCGTCCAGACATCTTTAAACATACAAATCTCAAGTTCCAGCCCAGCAACGTAGTGGACAAAGCGGTAAAGGTTAACATTTCGAATACTAGAAGGTAACTGGGTACCTTGTTATAGCCAAAGGTTTTGCACATGATTGATTGCATGTGTAGTCTTTTGGTTAACGAACACTAGCGCGACAATTATACTTGGGTACTAGTTGAGATAGCCGGGTATTGGCCTATTTAAAATTTAGATAGATTTGTAGTATGTATTCATAATACAATATTAACTAATAAAATAGAGCAAGATTGTCAAAGAAAAAAAAAAGATATATAGAATGAAATTATCTTAGCATCACCTATATCCAGATTAGATTTTTCCGAATCTTCTAAATTATATGAAGTAAATTGTTATATATTTTATAAACGTTATCTAACGATTTATATTGTTTAGAATGAAGGCTCACCTCGTTTAGATATAGAAATAAAAAATACTTCAGTAGATTCTGAGCCTCTCTTTATGAAAGATGAACCGCCTAAGATAGAATATAATGAAATTGACCCAGAAGATTATGAGGGTGCTTCATTTGATGATGTTTATAATGATCTACAACATCCTGAAACAGTAGAATGGCCTAACGATGCTTATCAAGATTTTATGGAAATAATCAATAAGTATCAACTGTCTAATTCTGCTGGTAACGCTTTAATAAATTTCTTTAATAAACATTCCAACCTGGATGTATCGCCACTTCCTTTAGCAACCAAGATTGAAAAGCAATTTCTGGATAATTCTATGGTTACTTACATGGAATTCAAAGAAGCTCCTATTATAGCGACTGAAGATGTTAAGTATACCTTTTACTATTGATCATTAATTAAGGCAATAAAGTTTTTACTAATGATCGATAGTATTAATAAGACATTAGTACTTAACTTTGAAGATAAAAAAGAAATAAAAAATGATGTAGAATCTTGTATCTTCAAAAAACAATATAATTCTAACTGGTGGGAATGAGAAGAATCTATATTGTTGATTGGACAACAATTACTATCGATTATTCTTTATTCTGACGCAACATCTCTAGACCATATGGGGTGTTCCCTTTTAAAAGAGCCCATTTTTACATTTTTTTGAAAAATGAGTTTTCGTTAGATTTATATAAATTTTAACATGATTGACATTTTTAAATTATAAATGAAAGTCGATTTGTATAATAAAAAATAGAGATAATGTAAAAGAAATATTACACAAAGTTGTCCAAGGCCAAGCACATCACGAGATTACCTGATAGTCACCTGTTACATTTAACCAATTAAAATCGTGAAATTTGATTAATCCCAGATCAGTCTGAAAATCAAAACAAATGGTTAAACTCAATTATCTCAAAATAAATTTATATGTAAAAATGGGCCCTTTTAAAAGGGAACACCTCATATGGGAAAATCTTCTGAACACCCCATATTTCTATCTCTAGGTAACATTCCCAACTTACAGCGAAGCAAACCAAAATCTAAAGCTTTAATCAGGTAACTACCAATCTTAAAGGCTAGTAATTTCAGATTGAAAACAAAAGACTTTAGAAAATTTCAAAGAGAAGTCTTTCAGAGATGTTTAGAGATTTTACTCAAGCCTATTGCTGATGGGCTGGAGTATAAATTTGTTGTTTGTAATAATATAGTTACATTTATCTCACGAATTTCAATGATAATAGCCGATTTACTTGAAGCCAGTAAAATGGCTAACGTTTACTAGTCATCAAGCTCGAGAAAACCTTGTTATTCGTGTTTAACATCAAGAAATGACTTGAATAATATTGACTTAACAAGTATATCACCTAGAACCCCTAATAATATGAAAGAATCGATTAATAGCAATAATGACCAAAATTATTCAATCCATCCTAAAAAAATGCATTTTGGAAATAAGGTATGAAATTAATATCTTTTTAATATTATTTAATTAATAATTATATAAACAAAATTTTTAGAAATTTCAATATATACGGAGCCATCGTCCCTGATCGAATGCATACCCTGGATCTTGGTTTCTTTAAATATATGATAGATTTTACCAAAACGCTTTTGGCAGAACAATGTGGGAGTCATGTGCTTCAATTCTTTAAGTAGCAATTAGCAATGATTCCTAGATTTCATGGTCTTAAAATAATAAAGAATATGTTGGATACAACACGCATGACAGCTGATGAATTGCGAAATATAATGAAAATAATAATTTTTATACTTGACGATCTATATGATATCAGATATATATAAAAAGCCTGGGATAAGTAACTATCGGCTATGTTAAGTATATTATAAATTTTTTCGAATGTATATTGCCACTCAAGAGAAATTGTTTACCATCAATTCTTGTAATCAGCTGCAGGTAAAAACAATTATTTAGCTTTTTAAATTGTTCAATTATTAACAATAGTATAACAAATACTTAGCTTTTTAAATTGTTCAATTATTAACATCGATTTCATAGCATTCATTATGGATTGGGCCAAAGATTTTATTAAAATATTTTCAATATATTCGCCAAGTGGTCTTCAACTTCCAAAAATCCACTCTTGGTACTTTTATATAGTAGCCGCAATTAAAGAACATGGGTCAATAAATAGCATGACAACAGAAACTTATGAGACACTTCATAAGAGTTATGTAAAAAATCCATATCGCATGTCCAATAAAAAAGATTATATGAAGCAAATATTAAAAATGGTAAGTTGTAACTAATAATTATCGTTAATTATCGATTTCTCTTCAGATTAAGCGAAGTAATTTAACTCGAAGCGAAGCACCTAAAAAATACTAAAAATCCAAAGAGTTTGGGAAACCGTTGTAGATATTAAATTTAGAAGGTTTGGACCAATTCATTCAGCAAAACATAAATAACTTGGACCCATTACAGGTTGATGGTCTTCATAATCTGCTAAATGGTCTTGACGAAATTTTTGAAGAGGAAACAACATATATTCACAATAACAATCGATTAGAATTTTTTTCTTCTGCAGCATTAGAAAGTACTGATATAATTTGTGCTTCATTCAATTTTCATGGAAAGTCTATGTTCTCTAATGTTATTATTAGCGGTAAAGCCAGAGAAGAAAATATAAATTGGTATGGCTTGGTAAGTAACGATTATTTTATATTTTCGCACATAATCTACTAACGGTATAATATTGATAATAAGCGATAAAACTATAAGCAAGCTAGAAATTTTACTTTCTTGCTAATTGTTTAATTTTATATTTTTTATTAAAAAGGTACTGTTAATACTTAAGTTCTACTCAGCTTTAGATAAGGATCCACTTGAATTCACTTATGTTCGCTGGTATGAGGAAGTTGGTGAATTATAGGAATGTCCAAGATTAAGACTGCTTAAATATTATAGTTGTATACCGTTAAATAGCATGGATAGAACTGTACATATAGTTCAAGATTCGATAAAATGAATGAATATTTAATGAATAGTTTTGTTTTAATTAAAAGTGTATATATTATAAAATCAAAGTTCAAATATACCAAATTGGAAGCAGAAAGCGCCTACCTGGAATTACATACACCAAATTGGAAGTGATGATATTAGGAAATGTGGGTAAAGTAGTGGACATGTGAACACCAATTGTTGGTTGGGAAAAAGGGACGTCCAAAAACCAGGCTGGCTATATAAATGGGAGTATAGTAGGCTCTGGTAGGTTTAGGTTATGGATAAAATAGTCTAAGTTTCAATACTTAGTAGATAGTATAATAATTGTAAGCAATATATTGTAAACAATTAATATACACTCAATAAAGTCCAAAGGCATGACCTCACCTTAACACCAAAAAAAAAAAAAAAGTTCAAATATATTTATATGCTATGTATCGATTGTTAACAGTTAATCGATGATTATCTATTAGATAGATTCGATGATAATTGATCAATAGTTGTTTATCGATTATTATCTATTTTTGATAAAATATCAATTTTTGATATATATCGATTTATAACCAGAATAATGATATATATCGCTATATTCTAATCATTATATATCGATTGATATCTATAAGAAAAATTTGCTAATGACTTATATTCACTTCTATTATCTTTTTTCCTTTAAGTTTAACAAAATATCTTTCAAAAAATAAACAACCTACATCTTATTAAGATAATTTTTACAAAAAATTCTATGTGCTCTCCAACTTTAAATTATTACTTTCATAATTTTTGCGAAAATCCATAGGGACTAGCTTAATCAAAGAATAGCACTTTGTAAAAAAATCATTTTTTTTAAGCCAAACTGTCCATTATTAAGTGATAATAACCTTCTTCTAGGTAGAAAGTTAGCATCTACCAACCCTTGCCAATAGTTCTTAAGATTATTTCTAACCTTCAAACTTGAAAGATTTTTTAAAAAGTGACCTGTTTAACCCTCTGAGATCTATAACCAATCTGAACTTTTTTGGTTCATACTTTAGAACTACAAATACTGCTAACTTCTAACAAAAAATCTGGTCTCTTCTTACCTTGCCCACTAACTCTATTACACCCATGCCCCTTAAATGACCAATTTCTAATTTATTCACTTTCTCTTTTCTGTTGAAAAGCTCCATAATTTTGGTACCAGTAATGCTGCTAATTTCATCATTCTCTTTGGAAACAGTGAATCTTCTTTTTTAGCCATTCCATAACAATTGGTGCTGGCTTTATAATATCTCTCCAATAACAAATTGCTGTTTCCAAATATAACCTTTCCATAACCAACTCTTCTTTTTCCCATGATATCACTTCCTTGTTTTGTGAAAAAAAACTCCTGAGTGTAATCAACTTCTCTCAGGTTTTGCACTTCTTCCATAAAAGGGCGTGTTCAAAGCTTCCTGGACCTACATTTGCTCGCATAATAACCCTTGCCTTCACCAAATGCACATATTCAACCTTTTAGATAACAAGGATTTATCCAATAACAACCCTGTCTTGCACCATTCATTATACTCCCACGGCTTTTGAAAGGTCACGCTTCTTCCATAAGCCTTCTTGAAAACCCAATTCATAGGCATTTCATTGGTTGCAGAAGGCATTCGAGGAGGCAAAAACCATTAGAAGACTTGGATCCCGACCCTCCATCATCAAATGGTACATTACCAAACCCATCCGAAAAAGCCTCAAACTAAACTTGTTACTATCACCCGATGCTTGCTTTGAATTCTTTTCTGACTCCCCGAGTTATCTGAACCCACAAAATCGCTCCTCTTCTTAGCCTCACTAACTAGACGGTTTACCAAATCCTGTCTCTGGAATGCCGAGTTCGTGACGCAAAAATCTCAGTAAATCCATCAATAAACGGCCAAAATTGGTCTCACAATTGGTCTGGCCAGTTTTAGGTGATGGCTCATCACTATTTGTTGGCGATGATGTTTCATCTTCCACCGTAACTGACTTATCTTTTATTAAAGCTTATAGTGTAAGGATAACAAAGGAATACTAAACTTTGCTCGACGTAACCAGAACTAATGTAGGTTCGCAGAAGAAACAAGACTATCTTCCCTGCAATCCCCATCGCTTACTAATATACTTACTCAACTAACTACTTAGACTTTTTCAAAAAAAGCAATTGAATTGCTAATTTCACGTTATATATATATATACATATCTGATCTTGTCCCCGTGACTAACGCTTAGTAAATGCAGCCTCAAGTTGATCTTTTTAAACGAAAGATTATTAGAAAAATAAGTTTGAAAACATTTAAATCGGTTATTACGGACATCGCCGTTCTAAAGTTGATGATCTTAGCATTATATAATTATTATTTTTCTTTTAAATAAAATATAGTGAGTCGATATTTTTTTATTACTTAATAAAATTTCAGTTATAAAATAGTATTTCCTTTTTTTTTTGTTAAAAAAAAAGTATGATATACTACAAACTAGTCATTGAAAAGATTAACATATTGTAAAACTAAAAACGAAAAAGCGAATGATTAATACAATAATACGCATTCTTATTCATTCATTATTCCCGTACTCCCATTGACATTACTATCATCCTTATCAAGCGCATTAAGTGTCATTTCGCCACCATTTCCCATCACAGCGCCTTGTTGAGTTGTCAATTCATTAAGAAGTGAGTCCATCTTGACCACATCATTTGTTAACCCTTCAAACTGTCCAAGAATATTCTTTATTTTATCTGTAGAAATATCTTTCAAGCTATCTAAATAAGCTTGCGTGAGTGGATCGTCCGCTGGGAGATCATTTTTAGATATTGTGATTACCAGAACTTGTAAAGTCTAAAATAAATTACTGTCATCAGCATTTGATCTAATTTATTCAAATGTTAAAAGAAATTAAAATTTGTTAGTACAATACCTGTATTAATTCTTGGATGATCATGCTAATTGAAGCCATGTCGTTGAATTCAAGCTTTTCTTTGAACGTTTTAACATTAGCAGCTAGTTGCTGAATATATTTTGAAACAATTGGTTGAACAAACTCTGACTTGTTTAATTTGACCTAAACAACGTGACCATTAGATAAAGAATTATTTCGGCAAAATAAACAATTTAAGCAAACTTACAATACTAATCAATGATCTGAGTACGCCCAATTTATCTGAAATGTGTTTAGTTAATATACGCGGATTCGAATTTAAAAGACGTTCAATTAATTTTGCAAAATAAACATGTCCATAAATATTAGAAACTTGATCATTTGAAGATAATTTCTCATATAGTCCCAGTATCATATTAAATATATTTTCGATGCCGATGTCCATCATTTCAAGGATCACTAATGAACCTATATAAAAAGTATGTGAACAAAAGTAAGCGATGTGAAGCAACAATCTATACTCGAAACGACTCAAAACTTACAAAGTTGAACCACTCTATCATATGACTCAAATTCGATGCCAGTAACAATAACTTGTTCCACGAAATTCAAATATGGTTTATATAAAAGTTCCTGCAGTTGTAATATTTGTTCCCTCTTCAATTTTTGCATGAAAGGTGTGAAAACATGGATCGAAGGCCCTTGTAATAAATTCATGACATTATAATTATCAAATTCATCATCGATTAATTTGTATTGATGGAAAATCGAGCGACTTCCACCAAATTTCATAAGCAAATCTGGTGAATTTAGTAATTTATTTTTAAACATTAAGAAAGAAATTTATTTAAAAAATCCAAAGACAATATTTTCGCAATACCTTCTTTAGTGACCGTCCCGCGTTGCCATTTCGAATGATTGTCAATGAGCCGCTGTAGTATTGTAATTGCGATATCTTTGGTGGCCTTCATCTTGAGTAATAAGCATAGGATTTCTAATTTTAAGCATTAAAAAATGTCAAGAAACTCAATGAATTATCAAAATAGTATCAAATATATATATATATTTTTTTGAAAAAGCTACCTGCAGATCTTGTGTAAAATTCATGGTCAACATTTGGATGCAAAAATGATAGAAGAATATTTACAAATTCTTGGCGAGTTTTCCATGATTTCAAATAAGCATAAATTACTATGGAATGGAAAGACAAAGTTTATGATCATACATATTTATTCAACAGAAAATATGAATAAATTAAAAATTCAAACCATCATCATTTTGATATGAATAAGCAATGTTCAAATAGTTATGCAATATTTCTAGACATTTACGCAGAACTCCATCCTCCCCATTTTTATCTTTTATAACATTAATAAACTAAACGAAATGCGCAATTATTATAAGGTTATCATGTAACTTCAAACACGTAAGACATACAAATAATTACCTGCGGAAAGGCATCAAACCCGTGACTTTTACAAAATGAATGTACATCTTCTATTGAATCGCGATTGAGATATTGATAAAGTCTATTGTAACAAATAGCAATCAACATTGACAACTTTTTTTTGCAAATTTATATAAACATATAAACAATACCTTAACATAAAATGAACCTTTCGCGTCAGAGGCGCGGGGTTGGCTAAAGATGTTATTATTGAATCCCAAGTTTTCATCCTAAAAGTTGGAGATGCATCAGCACTAATTTTTAAGAGCATTAGCAATTCCTCTGTTTTCTATTAATTTAATTAGCAATAAATCAGTATGATGAAAAACAAGGTGAAATAAGCAGCAGTGGGTATAACGAGTAGCCTACGTGATCATCATAGAAATCTCCAAAAATCATGCTACCAAGGGCCCAAAAGAAATTCTGTGCTTCCATCCATTTTTGATGGTATTCAGGCGAAAGACGACATCCCATCAATATCAATCCATAATATTTCGGAAGAGTTGTTTGATTGTAGACAATATTTTCTGTCGAGTGATTAATGCTTAAAAAATATATATATTAACGGCTTGAGAAATTAAAAGCGAAAAAGCGAGTATGATAAAACTACTTCTATTTACCTAACATAATACATGTGAAGATGCGAAATTATGTCGTCATTAGCAATAAATAATTGAACATTGTCAGGGTAATCCTCACATACGGCGTGCCAAAACGTAATTAACTCCTAAATAAACCAATCAAATCAGGATTCAATAATTGACTATAAATTTATGTGAAATAGAAACATACCTTTTTGTCAATGTCGGAATCAATTCTAACTTGATCAACAAGAATAAAGATTGTACCCAGCTTTTCAGCATAAGGTTGAAACTATTTTACATTTTTTGTAAAATGTAAATACCAAAAAATAAATTCATAATAGAAAAGCAAGCATATGAATTATTGCTTAATCGAACCATTAATTTTTCATGAGACGATCTCACACACTTCGTCAAGACTCTAAAATAATTGCTAAGCCTCCATCCAAAAGGATCAGCTAAGTTAATAAATAATATGATTAAATTCGCTTAAGTTTCTTCCTAATCAAACAAATACAAGTGTATAGAATAAAATTACCGCCTCTTCGAGGATAAGTTTGCCTCCAGTATATTTCTACATTATCCATAAATTTAAGCAGAATTTGATATTGCCTTCTCATGCATAAAGTCGCCTCATAGAGAGTATGCTCATCATTAGCTTCTTCCAATTGACGGAAAATTAAAATATTAGCAAGATCTTCAGCACGTTGTCGGATAACATCATATGCATTGAGTAAATAATCCGGCATCCATTGGTGTGAGTGCGCTATAAGCATATGCTGCACATAAACACCGACAGTAGAAGTACACAGAGCTTCAATTAATCCAAGGCATTCGGAACTGAATTGTGGAGTACCTTGATTTGCTTTCGCAAGCTTTCAAGCAAATGCACGGTGAATTAGACTTGAACAGAATAATAATAATTGATTGAATAAAATTACCTTAAAAACTTCTTGAACTATATATTCAATCCTACGATTCGAGAGTTGATCTTGAATTTGTGCCATTGCATACAATATTTCTAAATGGGGTCGAACATATTCCACGTTATATGAATCGGCAGAGCGAGTTAATTGATTTATAAGCTCGTCTGATAAACCTTGATTATTTGTCGCAAAATGATTAAATATATCTCGAGATGCTCCGCTATCAACACCATCACGAACTTGTTTCATGAAAAACAAGAAATATTCATCTTGTTCGTGTCGTTCCAAAATCAATTCAATTTCACTATCATTTAATTTTAAGGGAGCCTGAATTCTTGAGGTTCTTGATATTAATGAAATGTCATGCTCAGTTTCAATACTGCATTCTAATAGCAGTGTACGTAATGTAGTCAGCAAATATCGGAAAGGTGGCAATGAGAATTTATCACCCATCCTTCGTTTACGTGACTTCAAAGGTGGTAATTCATCCATAAGGAACAGTCGAATCAGCTCTCCAACAAATCCGCGTTTAACCATATAAACACGCTCAGGGACGCCAGATGAAGCTATATAAGAAAGTAAGTAGAAGTATTGATCGAAGTTGCGCCACCAACGATGCGCATTCGGAAGTAAGCTAAATAACGCTTCACATAACCTGACGATCATGCCATTAGGATAACACACTTGTGCATGAGTCAAATCAACATTCATAGACGAGTCAGAAATGTCAATGTCATCGATGACAACCTCCAAGCCATAAGCTTCCAAATTGCCATTACGAAGCGTTTTTAGGACAAAAATTATTAGGTCAACGATTTGCTCTCTAACATCTTGCACATAGCATGACATAAGAATTTGTTGCAAGTAATTCGGACTATGTTCGATGATCCTATTAATGAACCATTGACATGCAGGTAAATGCGTTTGAAATCGCGTTTTTAGCATTTCAAGCCAAGATGAGAGATTATTGTTCTCCTTTGCACGTGCAAGCGTCCCCAGAACAAATTCCGTTCCAAGTTGTATCGAGCGAAGAGTTAAGTCAATCTCTTGACCATTTATTATAATAGTTGGCGTTTCATCAAGCCTGACAGAATTAAATACATGCCACATTAATCGGAAATATCCTGGATCAAAAATGTTTTTATCTTGTAGAAAACAAATATTCTCCTCCCAAATAGAACTAAAGACATCTCTGGGAATGACTGATGGCTTTTCTTGCGCTGTTGATGAAACGAATGTGTTATTTTGAGAATCAGAGACTCTTTCATAAAAAAGCATATAAGCATTATATTGCTTTAAAAACATTTTCGGCAAACTTTTTTGTTGAGCAGTATCCAATTGCATTATATATTCTGGTCCACCGTAACACTGCTTAGGAATATCTTTAGGATCAAATACCTCAACGGTAGAATCGTTGAATTGGTACCAACGGCGTTCGAAATCATTTTCATCATACAAAGACTTGCGTTCTTTGATAAATGAATAGTAATGGCCAGAATCAGCAGTACCAGTATGAACAAGAACACCAACAAGCTCATATTCAAATTGTGACTTATTTCCGACATCTACTTTAGAGTCATCAAGTTGTCCTGATTCTTTACGTATTAAATAGTCCAAGGTGTAGGGTTCCATATTAATGTGTGTAGGAAACTCAAATAGTTCATTAATTTTCACTCGTTTTAATAACTCCATATCAAAATCAAAGCGCTTTAAATGCATAATTAAATTTTTTGGAAGTGTTTTAATACATGATCTACAGAATAAGATTTAAAATGAGAAATTTAATATAGACTTAAATATCTGAAACTCGGAAATGTTAAATGGTAATAAACAAACACGTAAACCAATAAGTTTAACATTTTTCGTAATTGAGTTCAATACAACCTTTTAATGGCATCCACAGATTTATTACATTTTGCGCAAAAATATTGGTTATCTAAATTAAAAAGGTAAATATCAAAAATAATTTATTATGTCATACAAAGTTAATTTTTTGGTTTTCATAACATAAAATTTGAAAAATGACCCAGCAACCGGCTTTTAATATTACAGTCTACCCTCAACCTAAACCATAAAATGAATTATTATAAATTTTTATATATTAACATTCCCTCATACAGTATATATCAACTTTAATATAATCCCTTGTTAATATCACTATCAACATGAATTTAAACAATTCAAATGGGTTGATATAAACGAGGGTAGACTGTATTTTCAAAAAATTTTATATGCAGAAACCTATAAAATTTTTTTCTAGATATCTAAAAAAAAACCACCCGGATAATAAACAGTCAAAATTTTTTTCAAAATTTTGCAGAAATTTGACCCGGCCGGGTTATGAGAACCAACTTATTAAGTTTGTATGGCCTAATTATAATTGTTAGAAAAATTTTAGCACACCTCCATCCAATAGCTCTCCTTCAACGTAAAGCTCTAAACTTTCTTCAACGTTTTTCTTATTTTTAACCTCACATTGCAATGTAAAAAATGATTCTTCTTTCTCAGAAATATGGCCACAATCTCTTGATTTAATCTGTTGAACTAGTGTTCCACCGAAATGATCTTTAAGGAGTGTTGCTTGGGGAGTTCCTGAGACACTATTTTCCAAGCGATCAAAGAGTCCACTAAAGTATTCATCAACATCCATCTGAATAGCCACGTTCAATGGTTGGCCATCCACATCTTTGTATGCCTGGCAAAAATGGATTGCTTCGTATGCCTTTTTCTCACTTTCTTGTAAATGACCAAATACTACTTGAAGTTGATATAAAAGGCTTTCATCCTTATTATCATCAAGAACTGGCGCAGAGAAGAGACTCTCTCGAAAAGCAGTGTTCATAAAGAATTGTTGAATTATTGAATTAACATAACAAGTAGCTCCAAGATTTGATAAACCAACGTAACCAGCAGAAGCTTTTTGGCATGTTTTTGGACAATAATTCCAATTATCGTTCAATTGCTCTCCTCGATCCAATTGTCTCAAATACAGTTCAGTTATGCGGACAAAATTTTCCGGGCAATCCTTGACGAGCTCATTTAATAAATCTAAAGCAGCAGTTCTTGAAGCTTCAAACTTACACTTTGGAGGAAGAATGGATCCTGCATGTTCTAGCGTCGGGACTTCAAACAGACAATCATTGAAGATCAATTCAAGCAAACTATTAGTGATATTAAATAATGAAATTAATATAAAGCTTCAATTAAATGTTGTGAAAATTTCTCTAGGATCATAGAAAATGTTGAAACCATACTCATCGTCCGAAAGACGCTTAAATTCCGGGTGTTCAGCAATGATATTTATCATTAATTGAATTAATCCAACAATAACAGTATCTTCGTTAGGAGAATTAAATTGCTGTTAAAAACAATAGGTTATTTTAGAAAATTGCAAATTGTCATCAAAAAATATTCTACAATTTATAACAACCTCTTTAATAGGATGAAGCCTTATTTGTTGTTTGATGTTATTATATAGAACAGGCAAGCTAACGCTAGACTTTGTTATAAATGGCATCAAGTGTCCCATTAGTTCAAAATACTCTTTACTAGTTTCTACATAATTTTCTACGTCCGGTAAAAATGACCATAATAGAGCGAGAAATGTCTCAAGTGAAGGCGGCAATCGGACCAATGCTCCATCGAAGGTTACATTTTTAGCAATTTCTTCACAAAATTGAAGAAGATTTTGTTCTAAAAGGTTTCTTGCCTCTTCAGACCGACATCTAACAAGTGCTGACATTAACCATTCACGCAAACCTTGAAATTCGATAAAGTTTGAAAGCGCTGATTCATCACGTAAACATAAACAAGACAAAAGCTTCATAGAGTGTTGAATAATTATTAAGTCTTCATCAACTGTCAAAATGATTCAAGATAAATATATAAAAATGCAATTTGAATATTTTTATAATTCGTAGCATAGCAGTAACATCTATTACCTTGATTTTGAGAAGGGTCTACGCACTTCCCAATAATATCAATCAATTTTGCAATCAACGTGTTGGAGTCAAAACGTCTAAATACTTCTGAACTTGTAGGAGAATTGTCTACCATAAAAATTTGCACATATGTAAATGATAATGCGATTAAACACCGACAAACAGGGCAATAACGCAAACGCACCAATTGCAAAAAAGCCAATAACTTTTAATAAAAGCCCAAGACAAGCACGCTTTGTAACACTTTTTTGATGATCATCCGCAAAGTTTTCAATGTAATTAGCGGAACTTTGCATTGTTAACAACGAAAGCAAATAATCTAAGCCGCCATTTTCAACAAAGAGAATACTCCATTCATCGCCACTTGTGGTTTCATCACCGCCTCTTAACAACCAATCGAGAATCTGGAGAGCATAAAGCAATCTAAACGGCGAACGATAGATAAGAAGTTCTTCCCATCGTACTGGTGCCATCAAAGATTTAAGCGTAGATAACGATCCCGCATGCGTGGGCAATCTCATAAGAAGATCCCATATCTTTAAATATTTTTAACATATAAAATGTCAGAATACATTATCATTTAAATATGACGTAAATATACGTAATATTAGACCTGTGCAGAATAAGTCTCTTCTAGTTCTAACATAGAAAAAAATTGATCTATGTATTTAGAAAGCATATTTATTGGCAGATCAGATTCAGTTATCTATCATAATTATAATTAATATTTTTTTTATTTTTTATTTATTATTATTTTTTTTTTTTAAAAAAAAAAAAAAAAGAAAAAAAGACAATTAGTTGTAAATTTAAAATACGAGAAATTACTACGTAGAAGGGTGACTAAAAACCTCTTCATCTGACGATGTTTCCGTCTTTTCATTATCTTGACTATTTCTGGCATCCGACGGGCGTTTGGTAGCCATGAATACTTGACGATCTACAACTTTCAGTTTCTTTAAGGTCGTAGCATTATCTTCTATTTGCAACTCCTTTCCGGAAAAGAACAACCGAATAATTCCAGGTCGCGGAGCTCCAATTCGTGAAGCAACCTTCTGACGTAAAGAAAGGACAGTTTCTGATAGATGAACTTGTATTTCAAATGTCCGTGTTGCCTAATTTAATCGTTATAAATAAACACAATTTGAATATGAAATATAATAATTTATCTATACTATTTAAGTACTTACACTAGCATTATTAATGGTGACTTTGACAGTGATCATCTCTCCATCATTAAGCATGCCATGCCTTCTAATAGGTTTTTGTTCAATCTGCGAATGACTATATTTTGTATCAAACAAATCCATAAATGATTTTAACACTTGTAAGCATCTCTTAAATTTCAAGGCATTAGAGGTTGTAGTGTTAGTAGCTAGTATCTGCGTTTCATCAGGCATGCTATCTTCTAGCACCACATTTTGTTTAACTCCTTTCTCTAAGCCATAGTTTTCTGCAGGAAAGAGCATTGAATTGGACAGTCCATTTGCAGCGGCAAAAAGATGCGACACACATTTATCAACTAAAGCTTCACGATGTTGACGAGATAAAGTGGTGTAGTTTTCTAATTTTTTGTCCGTCTGTTTAAATATTTTTAATGGAAAAAAATCAATATTTTTCAAAGTACATTCATGATAAAATATGCAGATGAATAAATAAATAAAAATAAAAAATAAATGATTACTAACATTCAAATGAAGATATACCAAAAAAACAATTGCTTCTTTGCCAACAGCCTCCTCTTCTGCACGAAGAGCGATGTCCCAAATAAGATCTATACCAATAAGGTCACCCTGAACGAGGATACTTAATTGATTTTGTGACTGTAATTGTGCAGTTGATGATGCCTATTACAATGTATAAGTATTAATAGAAATTATTACATTTTAAAGGGTGATTTTAGTAACATGTAGCATGTAACATATTCTTTTACTTACGGATCGCAATCTTGAATTTTTTGTATTAACTTTAAGTAAACAATTCTTCGCATACTTGAACGCTTGATCCGAAAAATATCTTACATCTAATTTTGGCAATCTATTACTGAAGAAATGGCTAATAAAATGTTCGTATTCTGTTATACTATCTAAATACGAAAAGGCTTCATCTTGCTCTTGCTTGCCGATTGGATCAGCAATTAAACATTTCCAAATAACATCAGTTTGAACTGTTGAAGTAAAAAACGGTACTGCTTCGTAATTCGCAACCCATTGCAAAAATTGTAATCGAGAAACTAACTGATCTTTCAGTGCGGCAGCTCTCGATGGGGATAATATGGCTGACAATGAAGGCCCGACGTTTGAGTACATATGGTCTGGATTATTGATGGAAATTAAAAATTAAATCGATGGGGGAAAAAAAATAGAGATGATATAAAATTTTCAGTCTCACCAAGTTCCATGCTGATAGAATTTCCTACTCTTTCTGTGCAACATTTTACAGCTTTTGTCCAATGTTCCAAGTCATTCAAAAATAATTGTGGTAATTCCATATTCGTAATTAAATATCGTAAATAATCCGCGGTGCTGACGCCATGGGTAGGAAACGGTGGTGCTTTTTTATAAAAATGTATTTTTAAGACCAATTAGTATAAAAAGAATATCAATTAAATCGTTAAAGCATTTGTACGTACATATAATCCGTGTCAATATCCTTAAGGCCCACATTGTGCCGGGATCATGTCGCTTCAAACATTCAATACACATGTTAAGCAATTTATTTCGATCATCAATTTGAGTATCACCTTGTAACAAATTAGTTAAAAGAGCACATGCACTAGAAGCAATTTCTTGATCGATTGCTGTGGATATGGGTGGTGACCCAGTAACTGTTGGCGATAATATTTCGGCATTAAATAAAATAGGTATCGGAATGGAAGAATCGCAAAGTATACGCCATAATATACGATGAGCTGCAAAAGATATACATGATACAGGCTAATACCAAATATATATCATGTTTCAAGTTAGATAGAGTATTTTAGTTATTAACGCACAAAACAATACGCACCACACCGCTTAGCCTTACATCATTGGAAGTAGAATGTACTAATGTTCGTATTAATTGATATGTCTGAGATTCTATGAAATTCATTGGCATTTTCATGAATTTCTCAAATAAATAATCTCTCTGGTCTTGATTCAAATGATTTGATATCTCAGTTAACACCTGACAAACACCATGAATAATACTGCGATGTTGGTTTCCATCAACAGGTGCCCAGATAATATCTAATTCACGCGAGGTCAATGATCGAGTATGTATAAGAAACATTAAAATATCAGTACAACGCTGAACGACCTCTAGGTGAACGTTCGATCCAAAGATATATTCCAAAATTCCATGTTCACGCAATTTTTCGTTTAGTCTCCTGCAATAAATTTTTAAAAAACTTTAAATATTTAAGACAATAGATAATTGAAACGTCAAGGCACTTAAAAAATATATTTTATTACCGAAGAATTTTATCAGATGGACTTTCTTCATCCATTTGAACAGCATCATCCTCTCCATCGATACTTAAGCTTCTTTTTCGAGTGTTACCTCTACGTCTACTCTTTTTGAGAATTTTTGCTTGTCTAAGGCCAAGGAGGAGGGCCTCTTTAATTTCATTCAACCCGGTTAATCGCAAGTCTAGCCTCGAAGTTTTCAATAATCGATTAGCAATATCAATTTTCAATATTGAACTTCTAATAACTTGTTGTTCATCAGGAACTTCCTGGAACAATAAATAATCATTGTCCTCATCATCTTCCTCACCCGACGATATCATCGATTGATAGTTCCTTTCGATTTCTCGGACGACTCCAGTAACCGAGGACGGTAGATTCAAAATCATAGAGGTAACCATGTGTACGATATTAGGAATTAATTTCTTTTCCTGTCGAATAAGCCATTCTTCAGGAATATTTACTATTTGGTTCTGAACGCACTGCGAAATTCTCATGACAAATTGCCTAAAATCCACGTTATTAGGAACGTAATGTCCGATCTATAACATTTAAATTTTAAATAAACTTCACAAAAGCATTACTACTAATGTAAAAATTCAAACTCTTTGCGAACCTTGTGGATCATTCTGACTAAGCCATGGACATCTTTCAAATCGAGGGTGCTATAGGAATACGAGACGCTTCTTCGTTGACGTACTTCTTCATCATAACCAAGAGCTCGGGTAATAGCGCCTAATCCATCTCGGTTGATAAACGATTGGATGGCTTCAAATTGGTACTGTGATATACGGGGTTCCAACTTTTGAGGTGTGCAAACAAGTGCCAGGCATACATGAAAGGCTTTGTCAGCACATGATAGTAATGAGAAACCACCCAGACATTTAGAAAATCGTCATATGTTTCTTCTAAACCTGTTCCATAGTTATAATATCACTTGAATTATCATCATATTCTACTATCTACAATTATTTAAATGTTATTAATAATGGCATCAGAGTGAGTTTTTGTTTGACAGTGGCCTTATTTAATGAATAAACAAACCTCTTCGACGTCACCGACCATTCCCATCATAACGGGGTTAACGCCTACGTCTAAGCGCCTAGAATCAAAACGACCATCAAACCGACGATAAAACGACGCACTATCATCGCCCAGTATACGAGCCACAGCATCTTGCATTAATTCTGAGAGTGGAAATTCTTCACTGCCCACATTCATGGCTTCGGGGTCATCCATAAGGCGGATAGCGATTTCAAGAACTTTTATGAGAAATTGACAGATAGTGCTAGCGATCACGGATGCTTGTGAAGATGTTACTGCTGGATACCTTTATAAGTGCAAATATTGTAAAAGTGTATCTCGTTTAATTGATGTCCTTACCGAAATTATTATAAACAAGCAAATAATATACCCTCTATTTAAAAGTACTATTGCATATTTAGGCAGCCATTCTTTATTTAATAAATCAATGATCTGTTGATGGCCTTCAGCAGTTGTTCGATTTAAAAGGATGTGATTTGCAAGTTCAATGAGTCTATTGACTGTTTTATAAGGATTGGATGCTAATTACAAATATTAGTTAAGAATACAATAGTATGTTAAAAATTTCATTATATGTAAAGGTGTAAATTCATTATTCAAACACAAAAACATATGATCAAAAATTATTATGTACCTTCTTTTAACTCTATTACAAATTTCTCGAAATCAATTATATTCTCCTCGTTTTTTGACGATCGTCTCCGCGAGCTCGTAGAGGAAGTTTGTGAATGCCTCCTTCGTTGCCCAGGTTCGCTATCCTCATCAACATCATCGTCGTCAGACACAAAATCTTCTTCATCCTCTGATGATGATGTAATTTGTCTATGTTCTTTACGGTTGTTACGACCACGATGAGATGAGTGCTGTTGTCGAGGCGCTTCTGAAGTTAAGGCAACCCTCTTTTTAGGATGTTGCTCATGATCTCGGCGGGACACATGAGTAATTGGCTTTGTCACTACGACGTCTTCTTCTTCGTGTCCTTCATAATCTTCACCCTCATCTATCTCGTCGTCATCATCATCTTCTTCGTCGTCATCGATCTCATCTTCTTCGTCACTGCTACTTGCACTTTTAGAAATCATTGGACGACACAAGAGATCTTCCTTCGCTGACGAATTTTCTTTATCACTAATTACATCTGAATCAACTACTACTACATTATCCATTTCAGACTCATTGAGTTCGTCATTTTTTCCTTCGGAACTTTGTTTATCGGTATCTTCCTGTAGATCTTGATTGTGAAAGTCTACCTTTTGGAAAGACTCCCGTTCTAAGGGTAGCTGCTGTGACATGTCTAAGGAAGCTGACGCTTGCGTAAATCTCGAATAATAATAAGATCGAACTACTGCTAGCTTATTAATGATAAAAGTCTTGATCGTTTAAATTTATCTAAGGCATGTAAGAAAACACGTGTTCATGACGAGAATGTGAAAATGCGGAACTGTCCACAGAACAAAAAAAATGAGATGCTAACCTTTTTTGAGCTTTGACGTTACAGAATGGTGTGTATCCTGAAATCAAATTTGTGGAATAGCCGACAATTTGAACAGGATAGAAACCGCGTTGCCCTCTTATAAACCAATTGGTGTATAAAGAAAGTCACTCTCGTTCAATTAGGAGAAGTAGGATGTCCGAAGGGATTATTTTATTTGAAATCAATGACTTTGTATCACGTTGTACTGGTGACGTCGAAATGAATAACATCATTACTTTGTGATCACAAAAACCAAGCCGTTTAGGTTATATTTTACGCAAATAAATATGGACAAATTATTTAGATCTTACTCCAGTTAAATAAAATATCTAATTAGGGTCAACTCTGAAGGAATATGCTGCCAACTTTTTATCTAAAAGACCTTCGCATCACGTTTTTTTAAGCATGTCAACCATTTTATAAGAGCTTTCAGTTCATGTACTGAGTTGCTTCCGTTGTGGAGAGATGTGTGTTAAATCACGTTACAAAAAAAACAATATAAATATGGGAATTGTCTCACTTGTTAACGTGACCTTTGGAAAGGTTGAATGCCGGTTTGTTTGAAATATTAAATTTGGGCATACCGTATGACAGTTATCGTTATATGAAATATATATGTTTAAAAAATTTTATATTATATTATAATAATTAAACGAATTTATTAAAACAGACCAGTTGTTAGTTTAAGCAAAGATGTTTGGAACTTTTAAATCCTATCGTTATGCTAACTAAATTTTAATCTCTAACACTAACTAAATCTATAATAGCATTAAGCTAGTTCCGCGTGTATCACTACTACGTGATTTTGGTAATTTTTGATAATTATCGAAATAAAAGACTTTTGATTGGCTGGTATTGATGAACCATAAATGTATTAAGATTAAATATAGTCCTGCGAAATTATTATCTAGCCATTATTTACTTAATGATCTTGGGCAAAATTGATCAATTCCGATCCAGCCGAACCAGATTCTGATACACTCCGACCCAGAAATTTGGGAACCTTCTTGTTGGCCTGATGTTTAGCATGTATCTCTAATAACTAATCAAAAATGCACAATATAATTGTTTAAATTTTAACTCTAGCTAGATATTTTTGAAGTTTAGTAAAGTCTAAAAAAAGTTTTTTTAATTCAAACAAGGCATTGTATATGTTTTTATTTTTTTGAATTTAACTATATCTGATATATAGTTACAAATTATACTACAAAAGTAATACTTAAACTATCTAGTTATACTATTTATATTTAGTTCTATTTATCTGTTATAATTAGTTTACTATATATAGTATGTTCAAAAATGTGTATCTTTTTTACTATAGTAAAAAAGTTCTATTAAAAATTGTAAAAGTAATATATTTTTAATAGGACCCTGGACATTTCTTATATAGATTATAACTGATTTGCATAAATTTGGAAGTTTTTGCTATTTCTAAAATCAAGTAAATTTGCTAAAAGTTGATTATTATATATAAATTTTTAGTAATTTGCTAAAAACTAAATTATAACATTTAGATTTATTATAAATATTTTTGTATTGTAAATGTTGCACATTGCTTTACAATTTCTCTAGATTTAAAATTAATATATGTTGTTTTAAAATTTATACCAATTTAAATATAATATATGGAGTGAGTCAGTAGAAAAGGGTCAAATCATTTTTAGTAAAATTTTTTTAGTTTTTAAGAGTAGGGTGTAACTATTTCCGAATTCATATAAAATAGATTGTAGATCAACATTGTGTAACCAATATCATATGGTATCATATGATTTACGTGTAAACAACATGTGATTTGACCAATCATAATTAGTATTCATTTGTGTAACCAGGGAAAAACATATAGCGTCTAGGGAAATTTTTAGTTATATGTAAAGTTAATTTTTTTAAAACAATATGTATTGTACACTTTATTAATATAAACAAACTATTTTAAACTACATATTGTATAAATTTGACACAAATTGGTTAAGGTATTGAAAAGTTTTATTAGAAGCACTTTTTTGTTTACTATGTAAAAATTCAATATACCACGTAGATCATATAAAAATTGATCTACGTCACCCTACCCTTAAATTAAAATATCTTGACAACTATTTAATCAAATTTGCTAAAAATTTTTTTATTTTAATCTTGAAATTATATAGAATTAAAATAAAAAAAAATTATTAAATTTATTAAAATAGTTGTTATAATATTTAAACTTAAAGTCAAGAAAACTTTTACTTAGAAAAAATTTGTCCCTTTTCTACTAACTCACCCTTATATGTTAAACTTTTTAAGCTCAATATAATAATATTTGGTGATGATTTGTGAAAAATTTTACTACAGTTGTCTCTCCCTACAGTCACCTCTCATATAATCACTAATTTCATACAATCACATGGTTTTTGGTTACTATTTTTTTGTTATTAAAGTCCTTTTATATAGTCACATATATTTTTATATTTATAAATACTTTTTAATAATAAATTTTTTCTATACAATCATATCTATATTTAAATTATTGCTTCAAAACCCAAATTAATTCTGTTTCAAAATAATCACTAATTTCATACAATTACATAGTTTTTGGTTACCATTTTTTTGTTATTAAAATCCTTTTATATAGTCATATATATTTTTTTTTTATAAATACTTTTTAATAATAAATTTTTTCTATATAATCATATCTATATTTAAATTATTGCTTCAAAACCCAAATTAACTCGTTTCGAAGTATATACAAAAATTGGGTTTCAAACTCTATTTGAAAACCAGTTATATGCATGAATATTAATTATATTTGTTTGAACATATATAAATTTATTTGAGGATAATAAATTAATTTCATTCTAATATATATGTCTTTATAATCGTTTATTATTTATATAATAATCTTTATTTAAAAATATATATCAAAGCTAGCATGTAACTAAATACTCATAACCAATTGTGTATGTACGCAATCTTTATTCTATTGTAAAAGAGATTAAAAGTATCAAATTTATATCAACTATATGCATAGCATGCATACATATATATCCATACAAAAAGGGTGTGGCGACTTAGAGAAGTTGGTAAGTTGTCACCCCAAGTGGCTATACATGTTGGCAAAACCTATGGGATTTGGGATTGGGCTATGAACAAACCCGGACAAATAGGTTTGTCCACCTATATTTAAAAATCCCATGTGGCAAAACTGGACAAATTCCAATCCCAAATCCCAAATCCCAAACCTATCCCAAACCTATCCCAAATCCCAATCCCAAATCCCAATCCCAAATCCCAAATCCCAATCCCAAATCCCAATCCCAAATCCCAA